>SNQJ01S0076425.1:36770-53748 GCA_010110895.2 Picea sitchensis
ATCCTTTCGTTCATAATGAATTATGAACCTGTGTCTTCTACACATTTACCAATTAGATTGGTCATCATTCATTTGCATGTCTTATATGCATGCATTATATTTTATAATATAATTCAGGATTCTTATATAAATAAGCCTTGTAGTCCACTATCTAATTCTCAGCAGTCATTAATGTTATGATTATATTCTCTTGAAAGAATCTTTACATAGTTACTCCACATGAACTTCTTCAACCTGCAACTCTTTTTTTGCATATCCAAACGGTCTGAAATGACCTCAATCTTGAGTCAGCCTCGGCTTCATTATTTCATATTTCTATCCAATATTCCATAAGGAATATAAGCATGCATTCTTATGATGCATTCCAACATACTCTCAAACATGTATCTTTAGGTTATCAACTTGCTTTCAAATTGTTCTTCCATACATTTAACCACATGCATCAACGTACTTTGTGTCTACCATAGGCACACTTTACAATTTCGTATGCATATTTCTTTACAAAATCCTTTAACTCATGATTATTCATAGTCATTCTCATGCAATCCTCAAAGGAATAACCATGTTGCCTTCTATCATGACAATAGAGCATCCCTGCTCCTTTCCTCTTTCATCAATTTTTACTAGCTTTTTCTAAGGAAATAGAACACATCCTCCCCAAGCTATTATTTCATCAATCATACTAAATTCCTTTAACTGTGAGGGTCTTAGCCCTTATCCAAACAATAATATTAGAATCTAGGGTTCTAACATCCCACGCTTACAAGCAGCATTACAGCTACCAACTTATTCTTCTTGTACTTAAGAAACCCTCAACTGGATGTTGCCATTTCAACCATTCAAAAACAAGTCTTACCTCTAAGGTTTGTTAGTATATTCCTAATCTTGTAGGAATATTTATTGGTTCAAAAAAGGAACATCATAATTCCTTTGTTGAAATTCGTTCATAATTTCCCAATTATAGTTTCAATCTGCTATCCTTCTCCTCAAGGAACTTGTGCAGATAGTAAACAAGTTCTTAAACATAGAGCACTCTTTTAAGAAGGCTCGTCTCTAGCCTTAATATATCAGCCCTGGGACTGATATATGGTCCATCCAGGCCTAGTGTTGTAACCATGCTCTGATACCACTTTGTAACACACCCAACCCCCTAAGTATTTTTTTAAGGGATGGGGTATAAAAATTCCGCTTTTCCTCAACTACCTCAAAACCCCTTCTAAAGGTCACCATTGTCTTCTACTCATTAAGAGCTTTCCAATGACTATAATTTTTTCTAAATCCGAGCCATGGAAAGAAAGTTATGGCTCATTAAAGTTCTTAGGTCTTTTTCCATTACAATTCCACATGGCTCCACGTCACCCATATCCATCCAACGTGGCACTGTCATGTTGTGAAATTCCATCCCCCTACATGGAAATGGCAGCTAGCATGAACTCTATCATGGCGCTTTCCACCTCATCCATTGTACCCTCGACTTAGTTGGGGTTATCCTCAACTTATCAGGTCCCATAACCCCAGCTAAGTCTCACTTCACGCAATCCTGAAAAGACTCAATCCAACAAAAGATCTTGTCTAGGGTACAAGGTCTTATCATATAGTGCCACTTGTCCTTCGGGTATCGGTTAGGTGACTTCATTAAACATCCCACTAGGTTACTAGACCATCAGCCCACCGGAAGTGCTTGCATAAACCTCATCCCTAGACGTCCAATCCGGTATGAGTTGGCACCCGAAACACATGTCCTATCATGTGTCACCAACCGACCTTCACCATATCACGACATGTAACCACCGGATGTTGGATTATCATCCCATAGAAGCAATCTTGTGTCCATTCTAAACTCAAGGCCCAATCTGGTGGCCAAATTGTCCCTCTGACATGTGGCGTTGCCATGATCTTCCACGTAGCATTCCCTTGTGTCCCTATTACCACCTGACACATGGCATTGTCACTACTTGACACATGGCACCCAGAAACCACCAAGGTACCTCCCAAACGTGCCAATTTACCTTGACATGTGGACCAATCACCGCATGACACGTGGCACTCACACTGTGTGACACATGGCACACATTTTCTCCACGGATCCATGTCTAATTATGCCCAATTTTCATGACATGTGGAACTACCCCTGTATGGCATGTCGAACTCTCATTGGGTGTCGCGTGAATGAACCACTTCGTGACACGTAGTCCCAAGCACCAGATATAGAGACTTTCCTGGTACAGTGTAAACTTCCTAGTGCTCATCATCTCGGTGATTACGAAGTAATAAATTAAGTTGAACCTCTAGATTACGGGATGATTAATTAAGTTAATCTCGGGGTTAACTCTTCGGAGTTTATGCGTAAGATATATGATTGATATCTCTCGGTCGGTAGATCTTATGGTCATATTTGAAAGGCACTCGTCCAATGGTCTTATCCCTATGTGGTTCTAGTTGACTTTTCTTCCCCTGGATCAATGGTTGTGATCGTTCCTTGGGGTGATATCGACGATCTTGATCTATCCTCGGCATACGGGTTGTCAAGCCATTGGACCACCGTAGGACCACTCTCATTGCCTTAACCTGATATGGTGCCACATCCTATCTGGCTACTAGATTTTTGGTTATCAGATCATTGGCCCATGCCAAACAATTTGAGGTTGGGAAATCTTTCGAGGGTCCGACATCCGATTTCCCTCCCTCGAACCAAGTCTATGGTGGAGACCCATCCACCTTCAGATCCAACGATCCAAGGCTTAGGTGTTATCCCAAGGCTCTCGCCTCCAGTTCCAAAGTAACACATGGCCCGACATGGCACGAGACACATACCCTACGTGGAATGCTTACGACATGACATGGCAATACGTCACTGACCTGGAGAGACACGTAGCACTCGTATAGATGGCCATGTGGCATCAATTTTTCGCTTGACCTCCATCCAAAAATACCAAATCTAAGTGACATGTGGCACCACCAATTTGTTGACACATGGCCCTCTCTCACTACGACACGTGGATATGTCTCTGAGTGGCACGTGAATACCAGGCTTCGGACATCAACCTTATGTTAAGGATTTCCACTCGAACCCTTCTAAGGTATGAGATTTGGTGCACAGTTGGCACCCTGGGTATGTGGCCCTATCCGTACATCCCACCTGGCATGCTACATAGCACTGCCGTAGTGGACACAAGACTTATCCATGTTGTGACATATTGTCACCAGGCCTTGGTCGTTGGAACTTCTCCTATGGTAGGGTCTTCCATAAACCCTCGATACCCAATATTACGATAAAATTAATTAATCTAATCCCAGTAATTACGAGGAGATTATCTAGATTGATCTTAGGATTATGATCCCACGAGATCTACGACTGAGGTCTAGGGAGGACACACGTCATCATCACATTGTCATGCCATCATGTTCTTGACTCTTTCCAAGACTTGTGTAGTAAATACTCTAGAGGGTCGAGGGTCCAATTGACCCTCCTTGACCGAGATCTACAGTGGTGATCTATCGACCCTTCCATCCATGACCACTACCTTTGTGTTGATTTACAATGGATTTAGATGGGTGGCCAACCCATCTTTCGACGGCTAAGATTGACTCTTTCCCTAAAATCAACGACTACTATAGCTCGTCTTCTCCATTCAAATGTCTTTGGCACCTTATTTACAAATGAGATGGAGTTGGAACCATGGACCGGAACCTTGTTCTCGGCATTGCGATGTTGGGAATTTTCTCATGGCTATCCATAAGGATCTCTTGATGCTCAGCATCCGATATCCAAAGTAGCCGATAAGAAATCGACGGTTGGCATCCAACCATCCTCTGATCCGACGGCTGTCACTCTTGTGTTGGCTTACGAGGGACTTCAATGGGTGACCAACCCATCATTGGACAATTGATATTGGTTCTCGGCTTAGGAATAAACGGTTTTTTAGTCTTGTCGACTCAACCAAGCATTAAACAAGTTTAGTTAATAGGGGAGGAGGGTTATATCGCCCCCTTTGACTTAACATATAGACTTATCATTAATAAAAGTATTGATCCCTTCTTGCCCAGATTTTAACTATGCATGAATGCATTCACAATACACCAACATTAGATTCTATTCCATGATTACTTCTACATAAGTATTTAGCAATAATACATGTATCAATTCCACAATTCAAGCGAATGCATTTAAGGCATAATTATAGACAAAATTTAGTTCTTTTACTCAATCACATAGGGCCATGAAATACTTATCTATTGCAAGACAATAGCCATGCCAACTAACAGTGGGTGTTCACCTTGCCACCCAACCATAGGCTCTTCTCGCTCGGTAACTTCGGCAGCAAGCCACCCCCATACCAAGCCATGATACCACCAAGGAAATATTTTTGCTTACTCGCTCATTCTCTCCCTATCCATACACTTGTGCACACGTTTGTTATGCGGCCTCTAACCTTGTCTCTCCCTCTTCGAGACTATACTCTTCTCTCTTCGCCCCGTGCATCTCTTGCGTGTCATTCCCTTGGTAAGGTTCTCAACATGTCCCTTATCTTTCATTGGAAGGAACCTGTGGGTCATCCATGGGGACTTGAGGCATTTTCCTATCGTCCTCTAGCTCAGCTTGGCCCAATAATTTGGAATTGGATTATCGACAAATGATAGATAAAATAGGGGTACAAATTTTGTTGTCCTATTCAGACCTACTTACTCCCATTAATTGAGGGTGGTTGGTTGTTCAACCACAGGTCCTTCCTTTTTAACTGATTTGCCTTGAAATTGGGGCTAAGGGAGAATATATGAATAAGATTTTTGAAGTATTTTAACTTATTAGTGCCTTCTCTCATTCCCTAGTGTATCATGGTCAGTACTTTAAGGCTTCACCCCCCATAGTCAATTGTTGGCAATCTTAATTACAACATTAATACTTTTTCATTGTTCACATGCCATGGCTTGGCAATGATTAATGGTAATTAATTACATATAATCAGAGTTTTAGGAGAAGGGGTGTTACAATCCCCTCCCCCTTCAAAGGCACACCATCCTTGGTGTTCTTTCTTAGTAACACCTATCATGCCTTCATCTTTTAGCTACTTTAGCATTGCCTTCTTCTTGTCGTCATAGTTTGGTCCTTTTCCATACCCTTGGCATTCAATATATGCATATAAAATTTCAAACAACAAGCACATTAAGCTTAATTTTATGAAAAATATTTCATTGTTGTTCATAATTCAAGAAGAAAATTCATGTATCAGCACAATACTTATCTTGTGCAATTCATGGGTTAGCATCTATATGGTTTTCATTTTTACTCATCTCAATGTTTACCTTTTCATATCCATTGTGTGCATGATCCTAGTCAATAAATGACAAAATTTCAAATACTCCACTGAGTCTTTCACATGAGCTATCGAAGTCTCCCCCTTCCTTGCGGTCACTCACCCTCCAGGCTCAGGCTCAGGCATCCCCTTCTCTACTATGCAATCCCTCGGGTGATCCATCTTTCTTGCCAAAGCTTTCTCGCACAATAAGAGTTTCAGAGACCTCACTAAGTCTTACAGTTGAAGCATCCCCCAAACTTGATCTGTCGAGGCATCCCTCTGGCTTGCTCTTCTAAAAGCATCCCTTTGGCCAATGTTACCGCAACATAACATTCTCTATGGCGATCATGGATTATCACACAATTCTCTTTTCCCTATAGTATCCATTTCCATGTTTTCTTGCTTGAAAACCATCATTTGTCCCTCCAGGATAGATCTTCCATCTAAATTGTATCAAAACCATATAGAAATTTTATGATATCTCATCATTAATTCAATCAAAACTCTTTTTAAATTTGTCACCCATAGATTTCGAATTTCACGGTTCTATTTTCATATATGTTCCATATAGGAACCAAATCCCACAAGTATGAAATTTTTTCTTCTCATAATAGTTTGGCCTAGCAGGCATTGGTCTTCCTTATGGTCTTACAGAACTGCCATATACAAGACCCTTCTTCTTGCAATTCATTCTTCACATAGAGAAACAAATTGCTAGTTTCTTATGCACATACATTTTCATTGCGCATTTTCAATGACATAACAAACAATTCTTAAACTGTGCATTCTAACAGTCAAATTTCTTTTATCTATTAAACAATAGAAAATGTAAAGGAAATACCATTCCTTACATAGGAACCTTTTCACCTTATTAAATCCAAACAAATGCAATTCAAATATTAATTACATGTAAACAATGTGTTAATTCCCATGGCCACATTCTTATACAATGCAACCTTGCATTGATTTCAAATTACTACATTTTATATTAAGCGCTTATGCCATGATGTGTTGGGTATTAGACAACCTCTCATTGTTAGAAAAACAAGATCATGGAGAAATAAATAAAACAAATGCGGAAAATAAAACACAATATAATAGAGACACAGATATACGTGGTTCACCCAGTGTGGGCTACATCCACCAGAGAAATTGCGAGGTCATTCATTTATTATTATCTAGAAAAATGAAGGGATACAACCTACAACACACTCATTGTAACTTCCTCTTATTTCTCTCACAGTCTCCTCTCTCATAATACAATATTCACCATAATCCACAGCCGCAATACAATTCCCTCATAAAAGAGGGTTTCCTTCTAGGGAAAAAAACCCTAACATGATCTCTACTGTTAGATTTGTGACTTAATGATGAACGGTCAAGATTGACTATGAAATCAAAATATACATTTACAAAACAATTTTCCCTTCGGGGGCTTCACCCCCGGATTCCGCAAGGAGGAAAAACCCGCCCACATGGAGGGTTGTACAGTCTTTCATGGTATATAGTATTCATGGGGTATAAACATAGCTAAAAACAAAGACCTTTGAATCGAGAAGATAATCAGGCTCAACAACAAACAATCTCCCACTTAGAGACTAATCACAACAACTCCGGTGATGTTATATATGTTGGACTATGATCCTTTTTGGACCTGGCAAATTTCTCATCTTCACCTTCATGTTTGAAGGCCAACTGAATCAGGAACTTAGTTTCTCCCTAGTTACTTCCTTTGTTAACATGTCTGCAGAATTTTGGCTAGTATGTATCTTTTCTAACTTTAATTGTTCAGTCCAAGACTGATTGTATGAAACGGTACCTGAGTTGTATATGCTTATTATTAGAATGGAAGGTTGAGTTCTTTGCAATATGAATGGCACTCTCATTGTCACAATACAAACTATTATTATCCTGCTTCTTTCCCAATTCCTCCATAAACCTCTATAACCAAATCATCTCTTTACTAGCCTCTGTAGCAACAACATACTCTTCTTCCGTTGTTGAAAGTGCAACAATATTTTGTAGTTTTGAAATTCAACTTACTTTCGTTCCACCTATAGTAAAAACATACCCTGTGGTGCTCCTCCTTCTATATCCCCTGCCATATCTGAATCAACATATCCATGTAGAATAGTGTCTGGACCTCCAAAACATAATGCATGAGTAGCGGTACCCCTCAAATACCTGAGAATCCACTTTACTTCCTCCCATTGTTCTTTCCCTGGATTGTTCATATACATTCTCACAACTCCCACTGCATGTGCAATATATGGTCTTGTGTAAACCATCGCATACATCAAGCTGCCAACTGCTGATGAATAATGGACCCTAGACATGTATTATATATCCTCTTATGTCTTGGGACACATTTGTTTGGTTAATTTGAAATGGTTGGACAAAGGTGTACTAACTAGTTTTGTGTTCTGCATTATAAACCTCTCCAACACCTTCTCTGTGTACTCACCCTGAGACAATGTCAATTTGCAATTTTTCATGTCTCTTGTTATTCTCATACCAGGGATTTTCTTTGCAGCACCCAAATCCTTCATCGCAAATGAATTAGCTAATTTCTTCTTGAGCACATCTATATCCTGCATATTAGATCCTGCAACAAGCATGTCATCTACATACAATAGCAAGATAATATAACTTCCATTTTCTAGCCTTTTAAAATAAGCACATTGATCAAAATGACATCTACTATAACCTTGTTATGTCATAAACCTGTCAAACTTCAAATACCACTGCCTTGGAGCTTGATTTATCCCATACAATCTCTTATTCAACCTGCATACCAAATTCTCCTGCCCTTTGACCTCATACCCTTGTAGCTACTGCATATAAAAATATTCCTCCAAATCCCCATGGAGAAAAGTTTTTTTTACATATAACTGTTCAAGATGCAAATATTCTACTACCAAAAGACTTAAAATAGTCCTAACTGAAGTCATTTTAACAACAGGAGAAAATATTTCATCAAAATATATACCATTCTTTTGTGCAAACCTCTTTACAACAAGTCTACCCTTGTATCGCTTTTTGCCTCCTCCTCCTTTTTTCAACCTGTAAACCCATTTATTTTGTAATTCTCTTTTTCCTACAGTAAATTGAACCAAGTCCCGAGTCTGGCTATTTACCAAGGAATCAATTTCCTCTTTCATGCCTTGCTCCCACTTCCTTTTACTGTCTACCTGCATTGCCTCTTCATAACTTTCTGGTTCAGCAGAATCAATCAACAATAAATAGTACAATGAAGAAGAGTATCGTTTAGGGGGTCTAGTTAAACCGGTAGATACATGTTGCTCATGTTGCTATACATTTTGATTTTCTAGTGCCTTTGGAATTTCTTTTTCAGTGATTTCATCAAACACTGTGTATTCTGGTTTTTCTTCTTCCTGTTTCCTTCCCTACAACTGATCTTTATACATTACCTTCTCATTGAATATGACATCTCTACTCCTAATGAATTTTTTATTTTCATAATCCCATAAGAGATAACCAAAATCATTAACACTATATCCAATAAATGTACACTTCTTGGATTTTTCTTCAAGCTTTGTTCTATTTTCTTTATTAATATGGACAAATGCTTCACAACTGAAAATCTTCAGAAATGAATAGTTTACCTTTTTACTTGTCCATGCCTCCTATGGAATGCCACCATCTAAAGAACTTGAAGGTCCTTTGTTTATCAAGTAAACAACAATATCTACAACATCTGCCCAAAACTATAAGCACAACCCTGCATGCAATCTCATACTCCTTTCACGCTCCCTGATGATCATGTTCATCCTTTCTAACACACCATTTTCTTGTGGTGTTCTTGGAACTGTCTTCTCTCTATGAATCTCATGGTATGAACAATAATCATCAAACACCTTGTTGTAGTATTCACCTCCATTGTCTTATCTGAGACACTTCAACCTTTTTTCTATCTCATTCTCAACCAAAGCTTTCCATTTCTTAAAAGTATAAAAAAATTATATTTTTGTTGAATGAAATAAACCCAAGTTTTTCTAGTTGCATCATCAATAAAAGTAACATAATAACGAGAGCCACCAAGAGATGATACCCGAACTAGTCCCCATACATTTGTATGCCCAAGCTCTAACCTTTAACTCTTCTTTTCTTTTCTGACTCTAGGAAATCTAATTCTCTTATGTTTTCCATAAACACAGTGCTCACAGAAATCCAAATCAATTTTTTTAATATTTGGAAACAAATTTATTTTGTGAAGTATCTGCATCCCCTTCTCACTCATGTGTCCAACCCTATGATGCCATAGTGTTGTATCCACTCCTGTAGAAACTAAAGAGATAGAAGATTCAATATTACCATTACATAAATACAATGTACCTACCTTCTCTCCTTTTGTTATCACCAGTGATCCTTTGGTGACCTTCCACGCCTTATCTGTGAATATAGATATACAATTTTCACTTGTCAAATTTTTTGTTGAAATTAGATTTTTCCTTAGATATGGTAGATGTCTTACCTCTTTCAATAACCATTGGTTTCCATTCTTTTGTTTTATTTGTACTTTACCCGCTCCAAAAATTTTGCATAGTGCATCATCACCCAAATGAACCTGTCCAAAATCACCTTGAACATAATCTAGAAAATGTTTCCTATGGGGTGTGGCCTGAAATGAATCCCCTGGCATGAAATGAAACCCTTGAATCTACTACCCAAGACTCAGAAATACTATCTACAAAAAGAATCAAAGCATCTTGTAACACATCACATGTTACATTTTCTTTTTTATTTTTCTCTTGTTATCCATCTCTTTGTTTCTTTGGAGCTCTACAGTCTTTCTTCAGATGTCCTTTCTTCCCACAATTCCACCACTCTATATTTCCCAGTCTATATTTATATCTATCCTTCCTAGAATTCCCACGGTTCCCTGAGCCCTTTCCTCTACCCTTTTGTCTTTCCTTGTACTCCATAGTCAACGTATTACCTGATGTCTCACCTGTGTTTTTTCATCGCATTTCCTCGCTAAGGATAACACCAACAACATCATCAAATTTTAGAGTATTTGAACCAGAGACAGAGTTACTTATACCATGACCAAGCCATTCCATCTTTCTGACAATGAGCACAAGATTAGAAGAGCCTTGACCTCATCATCAAAGTCCACTTTTACAAAACTTAGTTGATTAGTAGCTGTATTAAATTCATTTAAATGACCTGCAACAGACCCACCTTATGACATCTTCATATTTAATAATTTATTCATTAGAAATACCTTATTGGATGTCGAGGGTTTTTCATACAGTTTAGTCAATGCATCCATCAACTCCTTCATTGTCTTTTCTTTTGAAATATTCAAAGTCACCAATGTTTCTAGGCTCAGTCGTATCGTTCCTAGTGCATTTATGTCAAGAACCTCCCATTCTTCATCCTTCATGGTCATCGGATTCTTTTCTATTCTACCCAATGGTAGGAATAGATCCTTCTGATATAAATAATCTTCCATCTACATCTTCCATAACTGGTAGTTTTGGTTGTTAAATTTCTCGACCCTAAACTTTCCATATTCCTCTATTTATCCCACTTGAACCAGGAACCCTCTTTTCCTATGAGTTACATTTCGCTCTGATACCAATTGTTAGACAAACAAGATTGTGAAGAAATAAATAAAACACATGCGGAAATAAAACGCAATACAATAGAGACAGAGATATGTGTGGTTCACCCAGTGTGGGATATGTCCACCAGAGAAATTGTTAGGCCCTTCCTTTAATATTATCCAACAAAATGAAGGGATACAACCTACAACACACCCATTGTAACTTGCTCTTCTTTCTCTCACAATCTCCTCTCTCAGAATACAATATTCACCATAATCCACAGTTGTAATACAATTACCTCATAAAAGAGGGTTTCCTTCTAGGGGGGAAAACCCTAACATAATCTCTACTGTCAGATTTGTGACTTAATTATGAACGGTCAAGATTGACTATGAAATTACAATATACATTTACAAGGCAATTTTTCCTTCGGGAGCTTCGCCCCCGGTCCCCGCAGGGGGGGAAATCCGCCCATGCAACCTCCCCCCCCCCAACATGGAAGGTTGTACAATCTTCATGGTGTATAAACATGACTGAAAACAATGACTTTTGAATCAGGATCCACAACCAACACTCACCACAAGGATTTTATATCCACATTCATCATTTCAACATGATTGTTCTTCCTGCTTTGATTTGATCATATTCTTAGTTCCTTATTTATGAAACTCAAAGTTTTTTTTTTCACATGAATGCCTTTAAGCATTCTTTCTTCACCAATAACCAGGGTACCCACACTTATTGTCACCCAATTCATTTCTTCACCATTGTACAATTTTGTAGAGCACTGGAAGGTACTTATTCCACAATGGGAAGTCTTATATATTCCCACTCTCTCACCACGTCCATATCCTCGATGCATTACATCAACATGCTTCCTATGAGCACTTTTGTTCCAAATCACTCGTTGATTGGTCAATGTGTTTATGACATATGTGTTCATGAATTCTTCCAAGGATTTTAAACATCCTAAACTGTTAGAGGTTCCCCTATGTCCTTCAGGTTCTTTTTTCTTGAATCATACCATGCTTGGGTATCAAAGGCATACATCAGTGAATCAAAATAATTTACATGTTATAATAAAATATTTCAGAAGGGATTCTTACCCAAACCCTTTCAAATCTTATGCCACATAGGCATGAACACTTTTATCCATGTTCTGGCTTCCACCACCCTCTCTGACATTACCTCATTAGTGGTGCTTCATGGAAACTCTCAAGGTCCCTTCATCAATCTTTCAACAACAACCTCTTACAATTTCCCTCTTCCTAAGGTTGTCCATCATTCGCATTTGTTTTCCCCAACAACTCGAATTATTTTTCTACACATGACATACATCATCACATTCATAGTTACATTAGTTGTCATATTAAATAAAATGCAAGTATCATAGCATTTAAATCAATACACTATTTTAGATATGTCCTAGCATATCTAAATGCACTCCATGACATTATCCTCGATGTTTTCATGAGGGTACACAAAATCAAATTTCTACTTGTCCATATGGTCATATAGTCATCAACATTTCTCATACCAAAAGTATCCACATACTACAACGTATCGGTATCTCATTCTTGAGAAACATAATAATAATTAGGAATGGATTTAAGGGACTCTTCCCTTTTCCAACTCCTACACAGCCTGGAAATTTTAGTCCAGCTGAGTTATTTTCCAAGGCCTCGCTGCCTTTATAAAATATGGCTTAATCCAAGCTCATTACTTAACATGTTTATTAATTTGTTTGGCATTTACCTATTGTATTTATTTCCACAACTGTTCTTTTAAAGTATACATTCTGTATCAAAATTTCAGAACTTGAAAATGAGAAAAGTGCCCTCCTTTTCTCCTTATTTGCTTATGCAATCTATTCCTCCTAGTATCTTCCTTCTCTCTTCCTTGAGCAGTCTCAGTCAAGTTCACCTTGACCTTATTGATTACATTAGCATGCTACAATAGTAATCATTTCATTCATAATAAATTATGAACCTGTGTATTCTACACATTTACCAATTAGATTGGCCATCATTCATTTGCATGTCTTCTATGCATGCATTATATTTTATAATATAATCGAAGATTCTTATATAAATAAGCCTTGTGATCCTTAATGTTATGATTCTATTCTCCTGACAGAATCTTTACACATTTACTCCACAGGAAATTCTTCAACCTGCAACTCTCTTGTTGCATATCCAAACGGTCTAGAATGACATCAAGCTTGAGTCAGCGTCAACTTCATTATTTCATAGTTCTATCCAATATTCCATAAGGAATATAAGCATGCATTCTTATGATGCATTCCAACATACATCCAAACATGTATATTTAGGTTATCATCTTGCTTTCAAACTATTCTTTCATACATTTAACTACATGCATCAACGTATTGTGTGTCTACCATAGGCACACTTTACGATTTCATATGCATATTTCTTTGCAAATTTCTTTAACTCATGATTATTCATAGTTATTCTTATTGTACTTAAGTATCCCTCAACTGGATGTTTCCATTTCAACCATTCACAAACAAAGTCTTACCTCTAAGGCTTGTTAGCGTATTCACACCCCTGTAGGAGTAGTTATTGGTTCGACAAAGGAACAACATAATTCATCTACTGAAATTCGATTAGAATTTCCTAGGTACAATTTCAATCTTCTATCCTTCTCCTGAAGGAACTTGTGCAGATAGTAAACAAGTTCTTAAACATAGAGCACTCTTTTAAAAAAACTCATCTCTAGACTTTATATATTAGCCCTGGGACTGATCTGGCCCATCCAGGCCAAGTGTTGTAACCATGCTCTGATACCACTTTGTAACACACCCAACCCCCCAAGTAATTGTTTAAGGGATGGGGTATAAAATTTTCTCTTTTCCTCAACTACCTCAAAACCCCTTCTAAAGGTCATCATTGTCTTCTGCTTGTCGGGAGCTTTCCCACAACTATAATTTTGTCCTTATGGCTCCTTAAAGTTCTTAGATCTTTTTCCATTACAATGCCATGTGGCTCCACATCACCCATATCCATCCAACATGGCATTGCCATGTTGTGACATGTCATCCCCCTACATGGACGTGGCATCTAGCGTGAACTATGTCAAGGGGTCTACCACCTCATCCGTCGTATCCTCGATTTTTCAAGTCTTGAGACCCTGGCTAAGTCTCACTTCACGTAGTCCTCAAAAGACCCAATTTGACAAAAGCTCGTGTCTAGGGTACAAGGTCTTGTCATATAGTGGCACTTGTTCGTCGGGCATCAGTTAGGTGATGTCATTCAACGTCCCACCAGGTTACCAGACCATCGGCCCACAGGAAATGCCTGCATAAACCTCATCCCTAGACACCCGATCCAGTATGAGTTAGCACCATGAACATGTGTCCTATCATGTGCCTCCAACCGACCTTCACCATATCGTGACACGCAACCACCAGATGTCAGATTATCATCCCATCGGAGCAAGCTCGTTTCCATTATAAACTCAAGGCCCAATCCGATGGCCGAACTGTCCCTCTCATGTGTGGCATTGCCATTATCTTCCATGCAGCATCCCCTCGTGGCCCTATTACCACCTGACACATGGAACCATCACTACCTGACACATGGCACTCATAAACCACCAAGGTCCCTCCCAAGTGTGTCAATTTACCTTGACACGTGTACCAATCCCCACATGACACGTGAAACTCACACTGCACGACACATGGCACACATTTTCTCCACGGATCCCTATCTAATTATGCCCAATCTGCATGACACATGGCACTACCCATGTGTGGCATGTAGACCTCTTATTGGGTGTCGCGTGGACGAACCGCTTCATGACACGTAGTCTTGGGCACCAGATATCGAGACTTTCCTAGTACAATGTAAACTTCATAGTTCCCGACATCTCAGTGTTTACTAAGTAATAAATTAAGTTAGACCTCTAGATTAAGGGATGATTAATTAAGTCAATCTTAGAGTCAACACTTTTTAGTTTATGCATAAGATATACGATTGAGATCTCTCAATCGGTACATATGTTTGTCATAATTAAAAGGCACTCTTCTAGTGGTCTTAGCTCTCTGTGGTTCTGATTGAACAAGTTTAGTTAACGGAGAAGGAGGGTTATATCACCCCTTTTTGACTCAGAATATAGACTTATCATTAATAAAAGTATTGATCCCTTCTTGCATAGATTTTAACTATCCATCAATGCATTCACAAGACACCAACATTGGATTATATTCCACTATTACCTTTGCACAAGGATTTACCAATAAGAAATGTATCAATTCCAAAATTCAAGCGAATTCATTCACAGAATAATTACAGACAAAATTCAGTTCCTTTACTCAATCATATAAGGCCATGAAATACTTATATATTCCAAGACAATAGCCATGCCAACTAACTGTGGGTGTTTTCCTTGCCACCCAACCATAGGCTTTGCTCACTCGGAACCTTTGACAACATCCCGCCCTCGTGCCAAGCCATGATACCACCAGGGAAATATTTTCTCTTACTCGTGCATTCTCTCCATGTCCATGCTCTTCCGTGCATGTTTATTCTACAGCCTCTAACATTGTCTCTCCCTCTTTGAGACCAGACTCTTCTCTCTTCGCATCGTGTGTCTCTTGCATGGCATTCCCTTGGGAAGGTTCTCGACATGTCCCTCATCTTTCATTGCAAGAAACCTGTGGGTCAATCATGGGGACTCGTGAGGTATTCTCATGTCATCCTCTGGCTCACCTTGGCCCAATAATTTGGAATTGGATATCAACAAATGATAGATAAAAGAGGGAGAGGGTTTCAATAGGTGATATGTGGTCTTAAGATATTTTGGAATATCATCTTAAACAATACAATGCAAGAATTCAAGTGGAAATCCTTATCTTGATTGCAAATTTTGTGCATCCAACTGGAATGGAGCAAATTCAATGAAATTCAATGGTTGACTTTGCTCCAAAGTAAATATTTGGCTCGTGTAACAGAGAAAAATGAGAGAAGAAAGGAAAAGCATTGGTTTTGGAGAAAAGTTTGTAAATGTCTATGTATTTGGCTCAGGTCATTGGCCTACGAATTTAATGGGAAAGATAAATAATTATGATCCATATTCTCATGTATTTAGTCATGTTGTACATGTATATGATATTTAAATTTCTTCCACTACATGTTGAGTATTGATAACCTGCACGTGCATCATGCCAGTTGGAGATGGAATGGCTCAGCGATTTTTCGTTTCATTACAATTGTGATTATTATTAATGTTGGAAGATGGAATGGATCTGGCTTGTTATTCATCGAATCCTATGATCTATTCTATTCCCTCTTCCTCTCTCGGGTTTTTGGGTTATTTAATTTTGTATACAAGCAGAAGGCTTATTGCTTTTAGGCTTTGTATTAGTAATCAACATTGTAATATGTGTGTGTGTGTGTGTGTGTGTGTGTGTGTGTGTGTGTGTATTACAACATGTTGATTACTAATACAAGATTTATAACTTGTCGATATGGTATCCTATTAATATATGTATCAACAAAACAACAATTATAGCATAACAAGGCAATGTGCATAAAACTTTTTTGTAACTAGACATTTCAGAAACACTTGTCCTAATAAATAAATAAATAATTGTTATTTGTGATCTAAATTTTCATGCATAGCCCTGTGAATTATGTTTTTAAGAATATGTAAGGTGAACAAGTGAGAGTAAATCAAATGTACTTCTTATATTCAAAAAATTGCATATGAATTTTTAGTCTTGATCAATCTCTCTAACCAGCATTCATATATTTTTGCACGCAGAATAATTGGTATTGTATAGTATTATATTTCATCAAATGTTATTGTGGGCCTCCAAATTTCATCCAAACTATTTTGTTGTCTTGTTTTCTCTATTGCTTGTATATTTTAATGGGGTCTCCTCCCATGTATGAATGTTTATTTATTCATTGATGTATTTATGTTATAATTTGGAACATACGACCATGTAGATTTATTGTGCAAATTCAATGTGTTGGAAATATCCATTATTTTAATCCCTGGAAAACTCTTTATGGACGCATGTATATTTTGAATCATTATTGCACTATCTGTAATGTAATTTTGTTAATTTTGTTTCACTCA
>SNQJ01S0076425.1:56962-73227 GCA_010110895.2 Picea sitchensis
TGAAGTGTCGGACACGTTTTTAGGACGTGTCCCGTTCCCAGGACACGTTGAACCAACGAATCTGACACGTGTCAGGGCGAATCGTGTCGGATTCGTTGGACACGCGACACGCAGGGGGTTTAGGACGTATCCTGTTACTTAGTGTGGAACCCTCTTGCATTGATTATAATTCATGAACAATAAAAATAATTAAAGACATGTCATCAGAGGAGGCTAGGTAGGTTGAAATGGGATATGCCATCTTATACAAGAAGTTATTTGAAAAGAAAATACAATTGATTTTCCCATCAACATTTTACTAGAGCATTACCATCAAATTTCAACTCGTGGTTTGATGTTAAGTTACCATTCATCTTAGTGACCTTATCTCCCATATCTCAGTGCTATGTAGTCTTTACGTCATCTTGTTTGTAACGTTCCCCAACCCAATTGAGATCCATTACGTGTGGAAAACTCATAAATTAAAATTTTTAAAGCTAACTAATTTCTTGTATCTTACCAGCTACTAATTACAACTAGATTTAACTAGTGTCTATTACCATTAATTAAATGCATTTACATCATGTTAAAAATGACGTGAATTCATCTTAAATAACTCAACACAATTACATATAAATCGTTATCAAACACGGAGTTTATACATAGCAATTAAACTCATAGTGCAACACAAAAACAAGATAAAACACTTATATTTTAAAAACAGTTGTGCAACCAATGGCTTGGCACCAATGTTTCTCCCAACCATAGACTTGTTGATCCAAATATCAACAAGAAGTCACCCCTGATTTGGGGATAGCAATTGACAAAAGAGGGTGGTCTCTCATTGCCCACTCACGGCTCACAAATCCCACAACCCATTGGTATTCTCCTGTAGCTATGTCGATTTTCCACCAGATCTCTTCCTCTCAACCTGCCCAACCCAAGGAATGTACCCCTTCACTAATATTGGTCCCTCAGGCGTCCCATGTGTTTATCGGGGTCTCTCTGGAACGAGTAACCAGGAATATCACTATTGGGAAACTCAAGGGAACTTACTGCTAGGAAAAATACCAGGAAAACAACAACAAACACTTGTTGTTACAGTGAAACTCACACACAACTTCACTCTTCAACACTGACAACCTGGCTCTTTAGTATTCAACTCCAAAATTCTCCAAAAATGCTCCAACGTGCTCTAGAATTCGCCAAGTCTTCTTTCTCCATCTCCAAGGCTCTTCTTCACTCTTCTATGCTTGTTGTTCATGCAAAAACATTGACTATAGAAATTATTGTCCCTACCCATACAAATTTACTCTCCTTTTACTTTCTTACTTGACTCACACACTTCCCCAAGCTTATTGTATTTACCCCCCATGCTCCCAATAACTATAGGATGTGACTTCTCACACCCACCCTCTTACATGCATTCAATGATTGGATTTGGGAACAATCAACAACAAATTAGAAGGTTCATATACCAAGAGTAATTTTAGGAAGTGGGTTGAATTAATAGACATGGATATTTCCCCCTTGTACCCCTCTCTTAGACCCTCCCCTCTCTTGTGGGTTAATTCACCCCCCATCTCTGTCCATATCCCCTAGCAACTGGCACCAATTTTTATTATTAAAATTCAAAAATACAATTCACATATACATCGCTTGGTCGTAGCCACACATTATATTTACATTAAGAATTAATTAAAGTGTGGATTATAGTGGGGACATTACATTCCCCCTCCCCTACAATTGTACGTCGTCTTCGGTGCACACTATGTTGATACGCATACACATATTTACATCACAATATTTAGAAAAAACAAATTATGCAAGTTTACAACTCCAACAGCAGTTCCAACCAAAATCTCATGTTCCTCTCAACTTGTTCACCCAAGGAATGTACTCCCTTCACTGCTCTCAGTGTGTGGTTCTATACTATTCCTTTATCAGAGCCCCGACATAGGTTGACTAAGACTCTGAGATGTGGTTCCGGAACTCTAGATATTCAAAATGGAGTCTTGTGTTATGATGTTCCAATTTCTTCAAAATTGACAAAAGATTGTGGGTATTCCTCGTGCATGTTTTCTTCATGCTCCCATGTAGAATATTTAGGACCATAGCAAGTCCATTGAATCTTTACCAACCCTATCACTTTGTTCCTGATCACTTTGACTTTTTGATATAGAATGCATACTGGTTCCACCTAGAAATCCCCTTCGTGTTCCACCTGGATAACAATCCAATCAATTATGTGGTTAGTGTGAGGCACATGTTTCTTTAATAATTATACATGAAATACATTATGCACTCTCATGGATGTAGGAAATGCTAACATGTATGCAACTACCCCTACTTTTTCTAATATTTCAAAAAGTCAATAATATCTTGTTGCCAACTTTGGGCAGCTTCATAATCTTAGTGAACTTCTCTTCGCCTTCACTTTTAAAAACACATGTTTTCCCACTTCAAAATATCTGAAAACTTTGTTCTTGTCTGCATAAGTTTTCTACCTATCCTACACAACATTTAAATTATGCTTGATCTTTGTCCTCTACTTTACCATTTCCTTCAAAAAATCTTACCCAATAACCACTATGTCTGTTGGATTATCCCAACTCACTGATGTGTTATACATCCTTCCATACAATGCTTCAAATGGATTCATTTTCAATGAGGCTTGATACCCATTATTGTAAGAAAATTCCACTAAGTGGATATAATCTTCTCGCTTTGATGGTTGGCCCATCACATACATTATGAGTTTTATCGCGCAAATTGTAGGTTGGACAAATCCCAACCCAAACCACAATATGGAGACAACTAAGAGAACACCTACCCATTGTCACCTTAGATAGGTATTCTCGTCACTTTAGAGTTGAAGTAATCACCTCAAGGGGGGAATCCCTGTGACCCTAGGGGAAATGAGATGGAAGATGAAAAGATGATGAATTATCCCCCTATAGGTCAATGATGGAAGGGAAGAAGGGCAAGAAAAGAGTCTCGTAAATGGTAGAATATGTACCACAACATAGAAGACCTGCCAAGAAGTAATTGTACCTACCTAAGACACAAGGAAAACAAAGATACAATCCCAGTAATATGTTGGACAAGCAAGTTAAGCTTTCTATCTTGAATTGCATAAATAAACAGTAATATATATCAGCGAGAAACAATTAATAAAGTTGCTAGATAAGATTCTAAAATTCATGTAAATAATGCAAGAGATAAGCTAGGAAGAACTAGTATACCTCGAATATAAAATCACTATCCCCCTATAGGTCAATGATGGAAGGGAAGAAGGGCAAGAAAAGAGTCTCGTAAATGGTAGAGTATGTACCACGATATAGAAGACCTGCCAAGAAGTAATTGTACCTACCTGAGACACAAGGAAAACAAACATACAATCCCAGTAATATGTTGGACAAGCAAGTTAAGTTTTCTATCTTGAATTGCATAAATAAACAGTGATATATATCAGCAAGAAACAATTAATAAAGTTGTTAGATAAGATTCTAAAATTCATGTAAATAATGCAAGACATAAGCTAGTAAGAACTAGTATACCTCGAATATAAAATCACAAGACTTTAGCATTAATGTAGGGCTTTCATAGAAAAGTATTGCATAGATATATTTGCATCCTTATGGCTGTAGAAAACAAGTTGTTACAAAAAATAAATTAACCGCCAAAACTTGCCAACAATCCACCCAAAAAGTGCACTGAGACTAGTAGAGGATAAGGGGCAAACTTTTAGAAACTTTTGACGGTTGGTTTGTGAGTTATTAGAAGATTTGTATTAGGTTTTTTGCATCCCTAATGGTTGTAGATTAAAATTTATAACAGCTCCAAGAAGACTAAAATAACCAAGACTCCCTAGAGGTTTTTGCAACCTCAAGGAATCCACAAAAGAATCCAACTTAAACAAGATTGATATCTCACCAAAACACGTTTACCAATGCAAAAAACCAGATTAGTACCTTTATAATAGGGTGAATGGACTCTTTAAATCACAAGTTATATCAACAATATCTCTAGGGGTGTAAATCCTCTTACTCCCTAGGGTATGCCAATCAAACTAGGGTAAATCTTGGAGGGTATACACACTTGTATTTCTCCTAAAAACCCTTGTCCAAGAAATGAATAAATCTAGAAAATGAGATGAAGCTTAATGGAGGGTGTATGCAACATACTCCTCCTAGAGCTTCAACCAACAATGACCAATAACAAGCAAAAAATAACTAACAAATGCATATTTTCCTTACCAATTCCAAGAAAGAGAGAGAGATCAAACCCTAGTTCACCAAGAATTTACCATTCAAGAGAAAGTAAAGAAGCCTCCAAGAGGTGTGCACCAATTAGCCTCATCCAATCACCAAGAGATAACACCAAAGATCATTTTCACAAGAGAGAGGTACCAAAAATTCCCAAGAGGGCGCAAATTTCATCCAACTAGTCTTCTCACAATGGGAGAGCTATGATAAAAATGAGATACAAATTATCTCTATGTTTACAAAATGTTGTAAACATAGTTTGTCCACATAACTTAGGGTAAACCAAAAAATAAGGGGACAACAACCCTTATTTTTCCCCTTTACACAAAATAATACTTTTTATTCATGATTTGCACATAAGTAAAACCCTAAAGTAAGACGTTGCCCTTCTAGGGTGACGTTTTGGCACTTTTACACGTCGTTGGAGTAGGAGGTGAGTGTGTTAGGCCTCCAAAGGCCAAGTGTATTCAAGCCAACCTTCTCCTACATGATCCAAGTCTTCCTTCCTTCAAAACGTGCCAAGTGTCCTCAACCACCACCAAACCATGGCCCCGATGTGACGTCAATCCCTCATAGTTGACATTTTGGCCTCCTTAGGAAAATCGTTTGGGTGGTAGGGGCTAGGTTTGTCCTCCATGATGTCTTCTAGGCCTCCAAAGGCATGTATTCATCATCGAGAATGTGGGCCCTCGTATCCAACCTATGGGATTCAATCCCCATGGAAGCCCAAGCTAGGCTTGTTCCTCCAAAACTGTCTACCAACTGGGTCCTGCAAAGACAAATGAATACACCCTCCAAGAATCTCAAGTCAAATGCATCATGATGAGTAAATAAAATCAATACAAGAGACATCTAAGCATGTACATCCAAACCACCTCATCAATCAAAGACCCTATGAAATTTGTTAAGTTTAGGTATGGGAGGGTTGAAAAAATGACCTATTGGGTGAATCGTACCTCAAGTTTACAAGTGTTTCCCGAGGGGACCTCCTTCTAAGTCATGTGGATGAGGTGTCATGGATGGGGGGAATACTTTTTGGCATGTGGTTCATGACATATAAGGGGTTGTAGTGTCTCATTTATGGGTGCCTTTGTAGAGGGTTTGTTGCACCTTAGTTTTCAATGCAACCTTTTTCCAAACCCATTTATTGCTTTTTATTATTTTTAGGGTGTTTCCAGGTTGAATCCAAGGTGGGGTTTCTACCTAGGCATGAAAAATTGTGCCCACCTTGACTCTACCATGTTCCTGTTGATATTATGGTATCTGCGGGAGGTATTAACCCCTCCACATGTAACCCTAACAAGAATAGAATTTTCTAGGAAGCAAGAAGAAACCCTAAAGCATTGGAAAAAACCCTAGAAGACAAGTCAGCTAAAGGAAATATTTAATATTGATTTTTTAGCCTCCATAATGAGAAGTCGGCCCAGACAACTAAAGAGGAGCAATATAAATATAGGACACCAGATCTCATTTGACACACAGCTTACAACTGCATAAATGTAAGAGTGCACACTACAGAAATTGAGTAAGTGCGCAAGTCTGGAGAGTAGATGTAGTTGCAACTACTGCAACCTCTATTCTCAGTTTAAGCTTGGACTTTCTATTGGTTATGGTTTGGAATTTTTTCCTTGTGTGCTATCTCTGGAGAAAGGTACGCTACATTGATTGGCTATTAGGCCTAGGGTTTTCTTCCATAATTATTCTCTATCAAGGTTAAGGTGCTCAGGGGTGGCTTCGGCCTATGGTTGGGTGACAATATTGCTATATTGTCTATGGTTAAACGAGCACACCAATTATTTCTAACAGGTTATGGGTCCACACTATATTTGGACAGTCTAACCACTGGAAGATAGATTGGGAGGATTTACTCAGTTACAGTTGCAGTTGCAGACAGTTTTTGTTGCAGCAACGAAACCCTAACCCTCTTGTTGAGGCACCTTAAGTGAAGATATTGACCTAATTTCTGGATATCCTAGTACACCCTAATCCAGCACACCTCTTGGTACTATCAGCAAGCTAAGACGCCAAGTTTGAGTTTTTGGTCAAAGTCAAAGGTTGACCAAGTCAAAGCAGTCATGACTTACTCTATGAAGTCAGAAAACAAATTAGAAAAGGCTTCTAACTTCAAAGCATTGAAGACAAGGATTGACCTCATCCTTGCCAAGAATAAAGTGTTGGATATCTTGAAACCACAATTTGAATAAAAGAGAAGGAACCTCGGAACATTGCAATTATGGAAAAGTTCAAGGACAATGACATCAATGCCATGAGTATCATAGTGAACTCTAAAAAAGACCACTTGATACCCTACATCTCTCATCTTGACTCGTCTAAGTAGATGTATGATGCCCTAACTAAACTCTTCTCAGTCATAAACATTGGACAAGTAATGAATCTAAAGAATGAGCTATGTGACATGAAAATGAATGATGATGACAGCATAACATTATACTTTGTGAGAATCTCTCAGTTAAGAGATCAACTACAAGCTATTGAAGAAATCATTTCAGAGAAGTAATTGGTAAATATAGTACTCAATGGTCTTCCCAAGACATGGGATGTATTTTCCACAAGCATGAACACAAGAAAGGACTATCCCACATTTGAAGAACTTTGGACTTGTTGTGCACAAGAAGAATCAAGGATTAATGCAAAAGAGAAACCCCAAAAGAAATACGATGATCAAGCTTTCACAGCAAGGTTCAAGAATTTCAGGAATAAGAAGAAGTTTGGCTCCAGGAAGAAACCAAATCAAGAAAAGGATATGTCAAAGATACAATGCTTCAACTGTCAAAAATATGGTCACTTCAGGAACCATTTTCATGAGTTAAGAAAAAGGAAGGAAATAGACAAAGCAACAATTGTCGAAGAAAGGGAACTCTCAAATAAAGTCAAGTAGGATAAAACATACTTCTTCTTCTAACTCAAGGTAACAATATTCATCAAAGCTCTTGTATATATCATGTTTAGATAGTTCTAATACATAGCATGTATATCTATTTCTTAGAAGAAAATATGTTCAAGGAAAACAATACCTATGGAAGAATAAAACGACAAGGATTGTTATTATGATGACTACAAGTCAAGCAATACACATGAAAAAGATTAAGTATGTTGACAATCTTTGATAACAATTCCTGTGGAAACTATTATATAAGTAACAACTGCCAGATAAGCCGAAATCAGAATCAAACCTGAAGAGACCTAGAAGAACTCAAAACAGAAAGAAGTCAGCAATCAAGAGGAAATTAGAAAAAGACTTGTGACACTTTGAAAAAGGCAATAAGGATGCAGACATAAGCGTGGAATCTCTTAGACGGAGGGAGTTGATTATAGAATTCCAAAAGAAGAGCATGCATTCATATATGAAGCAAGGATTAGGAGGGAGCTAATCCTAAATAATATGATCCTTGTTCCCATTGAAAGTAGTAGCCAAGATAAGCAATACGTGTTTAGAAGAAGTCTTCTTCGAAAAGAAGCCTCAAAGTATCCTTGGTTGTCCATCCATGATCCTATGATGAACGGAAGAAGTTGGAATCTTCAGGGCATGGAATCTATAGAAGAATCCATGGACCCAAGATCTAGAGTGAAACATGAGGAAGAACATTAAGATTCCAAGAAAGAAAGAAAATCCAAAACAACTAGTTATTATACTGAGAATCACAAGACTGTCATCTTGGTTTGAATCCACTAAAAGCAATCAAGCAGAAGAAATGGAACTTATGATGAAAAACAGTACATGTAAGAAATTGGGAAAAAGGATTATGAATGGAAGCATTGCGAGATTCAAAACTAGAGGTTCTTCCAGAAGGAGGAGAAGACTATGATAACAGTTTGTTCATGTAAACCAGATATATCTCTATCTGAGTTATTATATCTCTTGCAGTATCGATGGATTGAAGTTTACATCAATTGGTTGTAAAATAGTGTTCTCCCAATAGAGCATTTGAGGAAGAAGCTTATGTAAAGCAATCTCAAGGTCTTGAGGTATAACAAAAAGAGACCCATGTATGCATATATAATAAGACCTTGTATGGATTCAAACAACTTGATGTAGAGTATCTCATATACAGCAGAAGCGTGGTGAAAAATTTCTATGACAGAGATAGAGTATCAGAATAGTTACTCAGAATTTTGGGATGATGGAGTGTTAATCCATGGAAAACTCTCATGATGACAAAAGAAGTGCTACCTGGATATGTTTCAGTTTGAGACTTGCCATGATGTCATGAGCTAGCAGGAAACAGAAGTGTTGAATTCAACCATGATATATATTGTAATGATCAGATCTACATGAATCCTTCATATAAAACCAGTGTTCCATAACAGACCAAAGTACATTGAGATCAAGCATTACATTCTTTGTGATGAAGTCCAGAAAAGAGAAGTGGTTCTCCAATTTATCTCCACAAATGAGCAGATAGCATATATTTTGGTAAAACCTATGTCCAAGATGAAAAGTTTGCAAGTTGGGGCTCGTGGAGACGACTTCCTTATTGAAAAAGGAAGAGATTACTCCTAGGTTGAGAGGGAGCACTGATGTGTTATTGATTTATGGACAGTCATTTTTTAGTTTGAAAAATGGCCCAAGATGAGTAGTTCCTTTCCATTTCAGAAAGTGGTTTGATATTTATGTCGGACATACATTTTCCAGTTCGGAAAATGGTCTAGATCAGACAATCATTTTTGTAATGAAAATGGTTTGATCGATTGTTGATGTACCATAGACAGTGATTCCCCTTGTGGCCAGTGTGGGGGAATGGTCTAGGACAGTCATTCTTCTTGGCAATCACTCTAAGTAGTGGTCAAGTAGAATGGTTTGCCTCGTCGGGCAGTCATTCTTTCGAAGTTCACAGTTGTGAGTAGTTTGGAACAATGGTATGTTTTGGAGGTTGGTGCAGGTCAGTCATTTCCATTAGGAAATGGTTTGGACAGTCATTCCCTAGAGAAGACTCATTCTCTCCAGGTTGCACTATGTTTAGTGCTGGAGGAATGGCCTAGTTAGGTGAATGGTCCAGGTTCAACAATCGGGGATAGGCATTCCCTAGGGCAGACTCATTATATCCAAGTTCCACTATGTTTAGTGCCAAAGGAATGGCCCAGTTAGGTGAATGGTCCAGGCTCAGAAATCAGGGACAGTTATTATTCCTTGGGAAGAATAGTCCAAATAGCCCATGGTTGATGTTTTTATTGTATGAGGGCATATGCTCTTCCAAATCTCACAGATGTGAGTGGAAGAATGGCCCAGATAACTCAGTTTATATCATCATATTGTTTCTATGCAGGTTGATATCATATGATATGATTGCTATGGAGACTGTATGTCTCTGGACAGTAGATGTATGCCACTGTGGTGGATGTGTTCCACTGATTGTGACTATGTGTCACTGATTAAGTATTTGTGTGCTACTTGGTGTGGTTGTGTACCACTGGATAGTAGTTGTGTACTACTACGAATAGAAACAGTTGTGTTCTATTTGAATGACATTGTTTTGATTGCCATGTAGACTATTAGTAGTATTGAAAATGATTATTAGCTAGATGGATAGTCAGTGTATTGATGGACAGATATTCTCCAGACGAAAAATGGTCCAGGACATTTATTCTTATAGGACATATGTCTGGATTAAAAGAATAGTCCTTGTAGCCCATGGCGTGGTTTCCAACATCTGTTTGAATAGTTATTCTTCTAGGACATATGTCCAAATTAGAAGAATGGTTCTTGTATCACTCTGTGGAGTGAGTGACTTATTCAGCATCATGTCTGATTACTCAGATGAAGTATGGCTTCGAGAGATGATGCAGTTGATGCTATCAGATGATATTGATAGTGATGATGGTGATCGTGATCTAATCATGAGATAGCATGTATCGCTATGATGCTACCGGTTGAATGGTATGTTTATTCTCAAGACCATTGCCTACAATAACTCCCTAGCTAGGAGGGAGTGTTAATATTATGGTAGTTGTGGGAGGTATTAACCTCCACATGTAACCCTGACAAGAATAAAATATTTCGGGAAGCAAGAAGAAACCCTAAAGCATTGGACATAACCCTAGAAGACAAGTTGACTAAAGGAAATATTTAATATTGAGTTTTTAGCCCCCAGAATGAGAAGTCGGCCCAGACAGCTAAAGAGAAGAAATATAAATACAGGATGTCAGATCTCATTTGACACACACAGCTCGCAACTACAGAAATGTAAGAGTGCGCACTGCAGAAACAAAGTAAGTGCGCAAGTCTGGAGAGTAGTTGCAGTTGCAGCTACTGCAACCTGTATTCTCGGTTTAATCTTGGACTTTCTATTGGTTATGGTTTGGACTTTTTTCCTTGTGTGTTAACTCTGGAGAGAGGTACGCTACATTGATTGGCTATTAGGCCTAGGGTTTGCTTCCGGAATTATTCTATGTCAAGGTTAAAGTGTTCGGGGGTGGCTTCGTCCTATGGTTGGGTGACAATATTGCTATATTGTCTATCGTTAAACGAGCACATCTATTATTTAGCATAGTTCCATCATGATTCCCCAAGTTTAAAACATGTGTGGGGATTCTACCTAAGCAATAAAAGTAGTGCCCACACATGCTCCACCCTGGTTGGCATTTTGTTATATTTATTTTTCACAGGCCCATTAGTTTCTTATGAGAGACATTTAATTGTCCTCGGGATCCTTGGGTGAGAATCTAGAAGTTTAATGATTTGTATTTTATATTTTTCCAGCTACAAGCCTTTGGGCCTTTAGCCCATTCTTCCCATGAAATGAGGGACAACCCCTTCTTGGGTTAGTACACCCGAAAATCTCAAAAGGTGAGGAGATGAGGGGATGAAGTGTGGAAAGTGGCAAGTATAGTCGAGAGTGGCACGATGACTTGTCAAAAGGACCTCCCACTAGAAGACATATCCCTAAGGGTGACCCACTTACTAGGGCACAATGTCAACCACCAAAGCGAAACAGGGAAACGAGCATAATGTCCAAGCAAACGTTACATAATCAAAAACAGTAATAGATACAACAAACTCAAATGCCTCAAATATTGAAATGACGCTCATCATAATACCTGAATTGTACCTCATGGAGAAAGACCCAATGTCTTTTGGAGGCCAACTGATGTGGTGGATACCATCGTGAAGAACCCAAAGCTATGGTGGTGAGGTGGGCCTATGTCTGTGAAAATGGACACTTCTAGTCACACTATCTCTCGGTACTCCATGTATGCAACTTAAGGGCCTCGAGACATCATCTCCTTAGTTATCCCCGGGAGTTGGGGATAACATCTGGCTCCTACTTGGGAACATGTACTTGTCGTAGAGTGCATGAGAAATGAAACATCTCCTGGTGGACATGTGCCTACACGGAGACATGACACTGTAAAATCTAGGGTGGTTCTATCACCCTTTGTCCATATATATCAAAATAAAAAATGAAACTAATCTAGAAAAAAAAAAATTAACAGTTTTTCAATGGTTTTTAAACTAAACATGAAATCAATATGCAAGTAGAAAAAAATGAAATATGAAATGCATCTAAACTATCATGAGAACTCAAGATACAAATGCAAGGAAAGTAAGATGATTGGCCTACTTACCTGGGGCCTAGGCCTTGAAGAAGTCAAGTGATCTGATTGTAGGGCTGAAGAAGAGACCCATCCACTAGAAATGGCATCTTGCTCCCATCCAAAGTTGTCAAATAATACTTCTCTTTCTCGGATTTATTCTTGATGATGTAAGGACCAAGCCACGAACTATCATCCTTCTGGTCATACTTAGGCTTTCCCTTCTTCTTGTCCCATATGAATGCAAGACTTCCTTCACTGTAGTTGATGTAGGGGATATTCTCAATGTAAGGATAGGAAAGAGGTCATGTGTTGACTGCATTTTTTATGGCTTCTTCACATTCTTTATCTTCTTTATTCAATATTTGGATAGACCTTGGCTCTTTCCCTTGGAACTTTCCAAGTTTTTCTTTGTATTCATCTGTCCTTGGAAGGATCATGTCTATGCAGTCCTCCTACATGAAAGGTAATTCACGTGGATCGTACTCAATGGTATCTGGAACTTCATAAAACTCATCCTCACTTGTATAATCAGGATTGTTGGGATCCATAACATGCTTGTCAGCTCGCTCTCGACTGTATAATACCTCAGAAGTGCCATCTCCCATGGGAATGTGTGCATGGGTGAGATCCATGCTAAGGAAACCTCTAAGGGAAGGAAACCAATTCCTTGATAAGAGCATCCCCCAAGCATCTGGGACATCAATTACTACTATATTCACAAGGCTGATATGCGGAAAATCAATCAAGAAGACCTCAACGTTCTCACATAATCCATAAACCGTTTTAGCATCAATGTCGCACACATTTCCATAGGTTTGGTTCGTCTTTAAACCAAGTTTTTCCATCACCTTTAAAGACATGACGTTTGTTGAGGCCCCGGAATCTATCATATAGTTGTTCAGGCAGAGTCCATTCATGCTAATGAAAGATAGAAAGGAGGATTGTTGTCCATTTTATAATCGATACACATGGTGTTCAAAATGATTGGAGGATCCTCCTTCTCAGTTGGTACCTATAATAACTTCAAGACTTCCCTCCTTACAGAAGGGATATTACACATTTTTTTCACAGGAACCGTCATATTCAACTTTCCAAACATGGTTGTAACATTTATGTTCAACTGAATCTCATCTATGGGAGTTGGCTTTGGAAGAAACTCATGTACTGGAGGTGGAAGCGGTGGGACCACCTTCTCTGTAGATGGAGGAGAAGTGGTAGGTTGTGATGGAGGGGCTAAAGTTTTATTTCTTCTAGTGTATGTCAAATATTCCCTCTTCCTTAATTCATTCCTCTAGTTGTCTCTCAAATGATTCAACGCCCAAAGTCTCCCCTCTGTTTCTCCCTATCTTTTGGCTTTGTAAATATGTTTCTGTGTGACCTCTTATTCTTCGAAGTTACAGATCATATCCATGAAATTCATACTATCAGAAGAATCTTCATCTCATCAGGGACACTCATCCTCTCAGTGAGGCTCTTGGCACGGAGAACACCATGGTGTTTATTCTGTTTCAACCATTCCAACTAGTTGCAAAGTATCAATGGCCTTTGCCTCTTGTTGAGGCCTTAGTTTCCAACCTATGGCATCCCTTTGCTGCCTAGTAAACTAAGGTCTAGGGGAAGATTGATTTCTCTCCACAATGGCTAATTGGCCCATGATTTGATTATGCGCTTGGACAAACTAAGTACTCATGTGATCTATCTTTTGAGTCAAGAAGGAAATTGGATCAGGAGCACTGCTACTGGAAGCCTTAGTATTTGCTTCTTCCTTGACACGAGGATATTGGAAAGGGTCAACTTTTGAGTGAATGAGATTTTTTTCAATCTATGCACTGTACTCTTTGGCTTGTGCCAAGGTGGTGGGATTCTTTTCCTTTAGAATAAATCGGAATTTCCCATCAAATTCATTCATATAGAGGAGACGAACAGTTGTAGTCGTAGGACGAAAATCTATCAAAATTTGACTATATAATCTGTCAAACCTAGTGTTAAATTCACTCATTGTTTCATTCTCCTTTTTCTTTATATGATTGAACTAAGCTACAAGCATCCCATTGTCTTTCTTCGTCGTCCATTTGTTCTTGAATAACTTGGAAAAATCCTCATAAGATGTTATGTGATTGTCAAGTATCCATCTAAACCATCTCTAAGCATCTTAGGTCAAAGATGAGGCTAGTAGCCTCATTGCACAACCTCATGTTCCACTTCTGCATTTTCAAGTCTCGGACTACGACATAGAGATGATCATCAGTAGTGGTGACATTATTTCCTGGAAACTTCGACAACCATTTGTGAGACTCTTTCAGCATTGTGTTGGGGTATCCAAGGATGGTGGGGTTTATAAAGGTCATTTTCCTAAGGGTGATCCATTTGAGCAAGGGAAAGGATATCGTGGAAAAGGGTCTTGACAACGGGAGACTTGAGGGAAGGCATTCTTCGGTAAACCTTACAAGGTTTGAACCTCCTTGGGGTGAAATTATTAAGAGAAGATGGATTATGGGAGGGTGGGGTCGCCAGATGAGCTTCAAAAAGAGTTCATTAAAGGTGGAAGGGGAACGTCCTTTAGGTGGAGTCGTCGGGAAAGCTAAGGGAAGGCTTTGGAATAGCTTTCCAAAGTTTCGTTAGGGTTCAGAAGAGGATTCTAAATCCTCTGTGGCAACGACGCCAATTTGTTATCGCGCAAACTATAGGTTGGGAAAGGCCCGACCCAAACCAAAATATGGCGACAACTAAGAAAACATGTACCCACTGTCACCTTATATAGGTATTCTCGTCACTTTAGAGTTGAAGTAATCACCTTAAGGGGGGGATCCCTATGACCCTAGGGGAAATGAGATGGAAGATGAAGATATGATGAAGTATCCCCCTATAGTTCAATGATGGAAGGTAATAAGGGCTTGAAAAGAGTCTAGTAGATGGTAGAATATGTGCCACGGTATAGAAGACATGCCAAGAAGTGATTGTACCTGCCCGAGACACAAGGAAAACAAAAATACAAACCCAATAATATGTTGGACAAGCAAGTTAAGATTGTTGTCCCTAATTGCAGAAATAAACAGTAATATATATCAGCAAGAACCAAGTAATAAATTTGTTAGATAATATGCTAAAAGTCACCTAAATAATGCAAGAGATAAGCTAGTAAGAACTAGTATAACTCAAATATAAAAGCACAATACTTTAACATTAATGTAAGGTTGTCATAGACAAGTATTGTAGAGATATATTTGCAGCCTTATGGTTGTATAAAAAAAGTTGTTACAATAAATAAATCAACCACCAAAACTTGCCAACAATCCACCCAAAAGTGCACCGAGACTAGTAGAGGATAAGCGACAAACGTTTAGCAACTTCTAACGGTTGGTTTGTGAGTTATTAGAAGATTTGTATTAGGGTTTCTACAACCCTAATGGTCGTATATTAAAAGTTATAACAGCTCCAAGAAGACTAATAGAACCAATACGCCCTACAGGTTTTGGCAACCTCAAGGAATCCACAAAAGAATCCAACTTAAACAAGATTGATATCTCACCAAAACACGTTTACCAATGCAAATAATTTTACTTCTCCAATGAAAAAAACCAAATTAGTACCTTTATAATAGGGTGAATGGACTCTTTAAATCAAAATTTATATCAACAATATCTCTCGAGGTGTAAATCCTCTTACTCCCTAGGGTATTCCAATCAAACTAGGGTAAATCTAGGAGGGTATACACACTTGTATTTCTCCTAGCAACCATTGTCCAAGAAATGACTTATAAACCTAGCAAATGAGATAAAGCTTAATGGAGGGTGTATGAAACATACTCCTCCTATGGTTTCAACCAACAATGACCAAGAACAAGCAAGAAATAACTAACAAATGCATATTTTCCTTACCAATTCCAACAAAGAGAGAGATCAAACCCTAGTTCACCAAGCATTTACCATTCAAGAGTAAGTAAAGAAGCCTCCAAGAGGTTCGCACCACTTAGCCTCATCCAAACACCAAGAGATAACACCAAAGATCATTTGCAAAAGAGAGAAATACCAAAAATTCCCAAGAGGGTGCAAATTTCAGCCAACTAGTCTTCTCACAATGGGAGAGCTATGATAAAAATGAGATACAAATGATCTTTATTTATACAAAATGTTGTAAACATAGTTTGTCCACGTAACTTAGGGTAAACCAAAAAATAAGGGTGTAACAAACCTTATTTTCCCCCTTTACACAAAATAACACTTTTTAATTCATGATTTGCACATAAGTAAAACCCTAAAGTAAGACGTCACCCTTCTAGGGTGACGTTTTGGCACTTTTGCAAGTCATTAGAGTAGGAGGTGGGTGTGCTAGGTCTCCAAAGGCCAAGTGTCTTCAAGCCAACCTTCTCCTGCATGATCCAAGGCTTCCTTCCTTCAAAACATTCCAATTTTCCTCAACCACCACCAAACCCTAGCCCTGATGTGATGTCAATCCCTCCTAGGT
>SNQJ01S0076426.1:3082-14183 GCA_010110895.2 Picea sitchensis
GGTGGTGGTGGTGATGGTGATGGTGATGGTGATGGTGATGGTGATGGTGGTTGATTAAGACCTAAGGGATTACTTGCAATGAATTTTGTTTATTTACTTGAAAATAATTAAGAGAAGCTCTCCAAGATCACCATAGTTTTGTTGAGTTAATGATTTTCATCTTCAACCTTCTTAGTGTCACAAAGGTGACAAGCTCTTTCATCCCATGGAGTTTTAGGAATTGACAAAAACCCACTTTCACTATGGAGCTAGTGAGAATTTGTTCTTATCTTAGAAATGGTTTTTTTTTTCTTTTTCTTTACACTTGTCAAAACAGAGAGATGATTTTGATCTTCTAGATTAGGGTTGATTACATCCTTAAAATAACTTAATTTTATTTCTTCCTCTTATCACACCACATTTTATCCTTAAAATTTGATTTGAAGATATTTTTAATAGTATCCTTATTCTACAAAATGGTGTCTTCCATGATTCCCCAATAGCTTAGTCTTGCATCTTTATACCATCCTTGCTTGAGTCGATGTTGATTAGGACTGGATTTTGAAGCAAATTTAGGAAGCCTCTTGTCTTCCATGTTGTTTAACTTGTTTTTATACATTAGGTATCTAGTCATAGCCATGCTCTCAATGGGGGGAAGGATTTCCTCTAAGAGGAGTATGGGATATGGCGTATTTCCTTTAATTTTGAGATTATAGGTTATAAAATTCTTTTGAATTTTATCTATCTTTCTTCATCCATAAAGAATAACATGCTTAACAAGAGTTTCAAAGAGGAGTTTCTTAGTATACCATATCCAAAGATCAATTGATTTACAATTATTTTCAAGCTCATAATAAGCTTTCCGTCCCCCAATAATCATTTTCTCAATGCTATAATCTGAGTTGAGCTTGTGGTGAATATAGATTCCAAGATATTTGTAGGAAGTCACTTCCTCCAAGTTGTTGTTTTCATATATGAAGGTATCATAAGCGATCTTATTGGATTTAATGGTCATGACCTTTGTCTTGTCAATATTATCAATCATACCCATATTGCAACAAAAATCCTTGAAGGTTCTTAGTTCGTTTTCAAGATCATAAAGACTCCTCCCCATAAAAATGATATCTTTCGACATAAAAAAGAAGATTAATGATTATACGGATAAGAGTAGGTGACTATACGGGTGAAAGTAGGGCCGCACCTGTTCCGCCAACAAATGATCTATGCAAGGTGAGATTGAAACCTCCATGAGTAAAAACAAAAACAACGTACCCCAATCTCAACGATCCTCCGTCCCAGGTGGTGTCCCAGTGATGAGGAGTAAGGAGTTGGAACTGTTTGTGTGTTTCGTTCATTTTCCCGGTCACGAGCAGTCAACAGGTAATGGAATCCAAGCACACACCCATGTACCTTGATACGTACGAAGTCAGCGGGAAGATGCACAAGGTGCCCGCCGAGGTGATCGATTCCATCGAGAATAATAGAGGCACACACTCAATATGCAAATCAACTATCCAAGGTGGTTCGATATCCAATGCAATTGATAATGAAGATGAAGAACGAACAAATTTTAAAACTGTGTGCGCGCTCACATCTGAGAGATACACCTTCATCCCCAGTTTGAGTTATTAAGGTGCTACCATTGTTGTGCAAGGCATGTATGCTTCACTTCTCTCGAAGACATGCCATGTGTTATCTGTGGGAAGTGGAATGGAATCGTGTAAGAAAACTTTAAAGGATGATGACATCGATTCCAACCACTTTCTGTACAAAATATGCAGCAAATGGTGGAGCTGCCAAATTGAAGGATCCACTAATCCGCCGGGATAAAGGAGTCGAGAGATGTGATATAAGGTGAAATGATTTTGTGGATTGAGGATACCCTAGTCAGGAAAGAGAAAGAGAAATGATGGTTGAGGCGATGAAGCTCATGAAGGCTCTAGAAGTTCACCACAGAGATGACCAAGGCAAGAGTTATTGAGGGAAGGGCTTTGCTGGTGTGTTTTTTGCAAAGCTTCACAAGAAAAGTATGGGTATGGCTAAAACATATGTTGAACCTAAACAGTGAATGGAAAGGACAAGATATTGCAGATTGTTATTTTCAGTGGATAAATGACAAATCTTTCTTCCTGAACTAGTGGCTATCACATGTTGGGGGTTGTGGCTTGAAAGAAATAAATGTGTTTTTGAAAACAAGTCTCCATCTATCCACTCTGTTTTATTCAAGATTCTAGGTCTGTACAATCCGTGTAAAACTTTTATCACTAAATCACTCACAAAGGATTGTTTTTTTTTTTCTCAGTTAGAGGAGGGGGCAGCCATAGCTTTTTTTGACAGGGCATCAAGCATTGACGGATTATTATGTGGAGCAGGAGGAGTCATTAAAACAAATGATAATCCGGTTTATAGATGGTTCCTAAATGTTGGTGAAAGTTCAAATACAAACGCAGAACTAATGGGTATTTGGGCTACCCTTACTTTAGCCAACTATCTAGCTATTCAAAGGCTTCAAGCTGTAGGAGATTCAAGAGTAATAATAAATTGGCTTAATGACAAGGCTAAGTTGGATGTCTGCTATATTGAGAGCTGGAAAAAACGAACTTTAGATCTATGTAAAAAATTCCAGAGACTAAGCTTCCATCACATCTACAAGGAGTTTAATAAAGAGGTCGACAAGCTCTCCAAGGAAGCTCTCAGGGCTCCTGAAGGGAGGATTACTTACTACCAGTGGGAACTGGGTGGAGTACAGGAGTCAAAGCATATGAATATATATTGAGCACTTAGCCTAGATATCTCTCTATTTTGGCTTGTTTTAGTATGTTCGAGAATGCCCTGAAAAACTTTCAGTCTATATTTTTGATAGCTCCTATGACAGATTATAGTATGTCCTGTCTTGTGAGACTCTTTTTATCTTAGTCATGGTTATGTATGTTCTTTTTTTCCATGGGCATCCTTATGTCTTTGGATGAAGAAAATATCTTCTTGGATGATTGTATGTAAAGAAAATTATATCACTAATATAATTTTGAGCAAATTTTCACTTGGGCAAGAGTCATTGAGGAGACGATTAATGATTATGTGGATTCTACATTGGACTATGAAGATATTGAATAAGGCACACTATATTATGATGCTTTGGAGTAGTTGTGAACCTTGAGTGAGTCGTTGTCCTAAGAAGAGGAGAGATGGCAAAGGCTAAGGATGTGAAGGGAGAATCTATAATCAGGTTACACAATTTTTATTATAGTTTGAATTTTTTTGTTAAACAAGTTGATAGAATGTTTGGAGATGGAAGGAAAACTTAGATGATAATTGAGAATCCATAAATGTGATTATGAAAATTCTTGGCCATAACATGTTGAGAATGGTGAGCTCAAAGTGTGATAGATTGTTAGATTTGACCAATCTAATGATTTCCCATAAAAGTGTTGAAACTCCAAAGAAGTGGGAGTAAATGTTTTAGAATTAGTAGCATTTACATTGAGCGTAGCTAACTCAATATGAATGTAGTGGTTTTGTTAGAATTAACTACTCTAAAAAATCATAGGTGAATCCAAGATAATGAAGTGAGAGTGACATTGAAGGTTCAACATTAAAGATGTAGAGGAAGATTCCAAACATGTAAACAATTGCAAAAGAGGAAGAAGATGATATTATCTCTTGCTAACGAATTGAAATCCTGCTTGGAAACAATTTGTGATGAAAAATAATTCCTTAGTCTACTTTGTAAATGGAAGATGTTGGAATGATAAGCAGGAAGAACAAAGATATTTTTACGGAACAATAGAGAGATTAGTCCAAGGAAAATGAGAGTCGTGCGAAAGAAACAAAAGTGAAGAAGAAGCAGAAGTGCGGAAGCAATAGAGGTGTGGAAACAACTAGATGATTGAGGACAAACAAGGTAAATTGTGTGAGTTGTGTGAATAAAATAGACGCGTGACTATATGTTAATGTGAGTCACAAATTGTTTTACCAAATCTATGGTGTAATGTTTATGGAATTATTGTATTGGTCCTATAAATGTTTGATTATGTACCTGGTATCTCCATGGGATGGGGTATGTAATGTATATACATGTATCTATGTAACATGTAAAGGGCATATCTCTATAATACCTGACTAGGCATGAGTACCCCTTTGTCATGTATCCCTATTGATTTGTAGTGTATAAACCTCTATTTTAAAGTTCTTTAGAGTGAGCCATGTCATGGGTCGACTGCATGCTCTATGGATGAACTCTAGGAGGTGCCTATGAAACCATGATTTTTAATTTCAGGGGGAGTTCATCAAGAGGTTGAATGAATCACATACCTGAAGGACATCCTTCTAAACCAACGGTTGTAGCAACTGATGACCCATGCATTCTGGTGGATGCTTGTCTCTTTATATGGACTTTGGTAGTTTGGTGATGCATGATCAAGGTACAAAGAGAAAATACCAATGATCCAAAAAGGATCCAGAGAATACTAAGGATAAATCAGAATTCACAGAATCACCTCAAGAAGCTTAGAATGGCCACAACAGACAGAGAAAGGGAAAAAATTCAAAGTCCTAAAAACTCAGTGAAAATGGTATGATCACGAAGAGCGCATCACAAGATTTCCAACGGCGTAAACGAATCATCAAACGGAGTTACAGATCAAAATATATTCGCGGTCAAAGTTTTGGTCAACCTAGCCCAATTAGCAGGGATGAGTCAACATTCGTACTGCTGACGTCAACATCAGTACAGATGATGTCAGCATCTGTACAGCGTACGTGGCACATGCAAAGGGAGACACTTGGCATATTGACGTCAACATGATGATGTGGCAGCACCAAAGGATGCCACGTGTCACTCGATTTTGGACTTTTTCGGTCAATCTATGGACCAATGGGAAAGTGCCACGTCGCAATCCATACAACCATGTGGCAGATCGTACAACCACCTATTAGGTGACGTGGCATGGATGACATGGCACTGACAATGAAGAAGTGGTGACGTCGCCCAATGAAAGTTCGCCACGTGGCAGCCGAAAAATGCATAAGGACGCCCAACATTCAGATTTGCAAAAATTGGCAGGGTTGGTTGGCGCCAACCCCCAATCTGCCAAATTTTGATAGGATTCTGCCAAATCTGGTCGGATGTAACCACACCACCAAACTTAACCATATCCATCAAAGGCTCTGCCAAAGTCTTCGCCAAAACCGCCAACCAAATATATATTACGTTGTAACCATACAACAAAACTGGGAGTCTCGCGGGTTCGACCCCAGGATCTCCCCTATCAACTCCGCCTTTGTAATGTCCGCCAACCACTTGGGCTGGTGTGTGACTTGGTAAATTCTGCCCCCATTATTACTTAAGTTTTGATTTTCTCCAGTGTACGAGGCGACAGACCATGGGCGCGCGACCATATGGACAAGGCATGGAAAATGAGAAACTTTCCCCATGAATTTATTGTAGGTGCATGCATGAAAACCGAGACAAATTTTATCATGGGCCTGAAAGTGACAGACTCAGATCGAGGCATGGAGATAGTTATTTTTGGGCAATTCGACGCCACTAATTCAATGGTGTTGTTTTTTTTTTTATCTGAGCAAAGTTTTTGCAGCTTGACTCCAGAATGAGGTATACTTATGCATTTTGCCAAATTCTTTTGTTGAGTTGATAAAAAGGCCTACCCATTTGAGAGAAAGACTCGGAGATGTAGTCCACCAGGGATGAATTCCATTATCAATTTTTTTGTGTTTAGATCTGATGCATATGTCTCTTCATTATTGAGTTATTCCTTCTTTATAGTGCACTTCATTTTATGATCATTTAATGCAATTATTTAATAAGTCACATCGATGAAAAGATACCAGATCATGTTGGTATCAAAGCAATCATATTTGACTTGAATTGTTGAGTGTGAATGCTTACTAGGGCCAAGCATAAGTAGGGTGAAGGAACTCTTAAGACTTTCAATCCCGAAGTTGGTCGTGCATCTCGAAGGAAGAAAATAGCCTACGAGGACAAGTGTGATGAACAGGAGAAAAACTTCCAAATGGTCTTTTATCGCATGCTAGAAATGGTCGAGCGAATGCATCTAGAATACGAGAAGAGGATGAAGAAAAAAGGGAAGAAAAATGTAGCACAAGAAGATGATAATGCTTTAGTGAATCAAGGGGTTGGAGGATACCCTCCCAAGCCTCCATATTCCCCATCAAGTTATATCTCTTCTTCCTTTGAGAATTATCATCATTCTCATCATTCTAGCCATAAAGCTTCTTTTAAGAAACCATTATTAAATCTTGATGTAAAATTTTCTTTACCTATGTTTAATGGAGATTCTAATCCTGAAAATTTAGATAATTGGATCCGACAGGTTGAAGTATATTGTCGTATTCAACAGATTGATGAAGAGGAAGTTAAGTGCAATTGGCCTCTCTTCAGTTGGAAGGCACCGCTCTCATATGGTGGGAGAGCAAACTTCAGGAAATAAGTAAGTGTGGTAATCTTCTTTCCTCATGGTCGGAATTTAAATCAAGAATAAGAAATCAATTTTATCCATTGGGTTATTTACATAAAGCAATGATGGAATGGAAAACTTTAAGACAAAGTAAAGGTCAAATTGTACAAAGTTTCACGGAAGAATTTAAGAAGAAATATCTTATATTAAACATTCCTTTGGATTCTTATGAAACTTTAATGAAGTATATTAGCACACTTCACAGTTATATTCATCATACTTTACTATTTTTTAACCCCACTAGTCTTGACGAAGTTTGTGTGCAAGCCACTCACCTTGAGAACAGGGGAAAGCATGTTCAAGAAGATCCCACAAAGAAACCTTCCAATCTCCCACATAAGCAGTTTAAATTTTTTAAATGGAAGGACAAAAAGGATGCCACTGTAAAGAGGGAAGATGGAAAGCCATCTTGCACTCATTGAAAGAAGAATGGTCACGATGATGAACACTATTGGAAATTACATCCAGAGAAAAGACCGAAATAGTACGGTGGAAAGGGAAAGACAAAGACCATTGCTAAAACGAAACAAAGACCGAAACAGTTCGGTGGAAAGGGGAATACAAAGACCGTTGCTACAGTGAAACAAGATCTTGGTTCTAATTCAGGAGACGAAAGAAAGATCACAACGGTTGGAGTACAAGGTAAAGATTCCCTTCATGCTAGTTCAAATTCCAATAATGAATCTCACGATGATGAAAGAAAGATGAATGAATTGTTTCACATAAGAGTTGTATGTAAGCACATTGTTAGTCCCTGAAGTTGCACTTGACTATGAGAGGGCAAGCTAGTGCATCGTCGGTTTATTGCAAAGTGTTTATGAGGTTTTTATAATTTGGTTTTTTGAATAAGGTGGTTGAAAACTGGCTCAAGTTTATAACATAACATGAAAATCAAGATTAGAACATAGTATATCCCATTGACTGAGTAAAAGGTAGGCACAAAGATGGATTAAACCAATAAGAAAAAGAGAGGATGAAGCCTTCAATTTTTCAACTTCACATAAATTCTTGTCTCAGAATATCATAAAGAAACAAGAACATCAGCTTGAAATCAAAACTTGAAATTAATTCCCACAACAAATTCTTTACTGTATTAATTAACAATCAAGAAACAAATGCATTGCAGTCTGAATAATGAATTCAAACATGAAGAAAGAAAAAAAGAGTAGAAAAGAGTGTCTAACCATCCATATTCCTTTTCTATTAAGTGTTAAATAGAACATAAATACCTTTACAAGGAGTTTCACAAAACAAGTCCTCTGGATCTCCAATTTTTCGACCTCCCCTTAACTTCTCTTTCTACAGAGTTTATATAGAAACAATACATAATTATCAAGATCCAAAAGAAATGGATCTGAAAACTTCCTCAAATATATTTAGTTTATTGTTTCAAATAGTCAAGGAGAATATCAAATCTAATCTCCAAGCCGAATTGATGAGGTGGCTCGTCAACTGTTGTCCATGAGATTTTTTAGGAAAATAAATCTGGCAAATTCCTGAAAAATAGGGTCCAACAATATCTTCGTATATCCCAAACGGTCATAGCTGTGTAAAAACCGAGAGATTTTTTTGTGAATGGGCTCATTCCAAAAACAAACCTCTTTTGGTTTCCAAAAATTCATCTCCATCTGTTCTGCAACCGCTAACAAATTTACTAATTAAAACAGGAAATTATGTATTGTGAAATCTCAGAAACGTAGGCCTCAAAGATATATCTGAATCTCTTAAACTGTGATTGTTGTGTGAAAACCGAGAGAGGTTTTTGTGAAGGGACATGTTACCAACAAAATCCTCTTTTGGTTTCAACAAATTCATCTCCATATATTCTGCAACCTCTCTTGAAGATAAAGACTAAAATAGGTAAAAAATAGAGTATTTCCTGTAGCTTTTTCAGAAAAATAGGCCTCAAAGATAAATTTGAATATATTAAAATGTGATTGTTGCGTAAAACCCAAGAGAGGTTTTTGTGAAGCGACATGTTCCCAACAAAAACCTCTTTTGGTTTCACCAATTCATCTCCAGCTGTTCTGCAACCTCTCTTGAAGATAAAGACTAAAACAGGTAAAAAAACAAAGTATTTCCTGTAGCTTTTCTGGTTCTACAGAATAATAGCCTTTGTCATCAGAAATAAATGCTTCAGCTTTTGATGATCCAGTGTTTTCTCTTGTTATAGGTCTTGTAGAATACTTGAGCATTTGTTTTTCCTTTCCCTGTTGTCTTACCCACATTTTTATTTTCTTTTTCTTTCCTGTGTAATGGAGGTATTTATGTTTATGCTTGACTGTGGGTTTAATTGGATTTACATTGTAATCTTCATCTGCATCTACTTCCATATTTATGTTTACATCAGAAAATGTTTCAATCTCTGCATCCAGTTTGGGTCTCTTACCTTTGTTGGTTCTTGTCACTTTGATATTAGACATTTCCTCTTTAACAAGAGTTTCATCAACTAAAATACTTTGTTTCTGTGTAACGACCCTTTTCCCTTTGCCTCTTTTCTATTTGTTGGGTTGTGGATCAGGATTCAGGGATTGGATCAACCAACTCTAGGGTTTCTGTACCTCCCTCATAGAAGCAACAGCCAGAGTCTTAATTAATACTTGATGAAACAAGCTACTCTTTGCAGTGGCGAGCTATGACTACACCCTTTTTGACATATTTGCCAGGATTTTGAGTAGAAAGTAAGGCAGATTTAAAGGATAATATCCGTTTAGATGCATTAACAACCTAATGTGGTAGATGTAAATAAGTGAAAATCTTCTTTCGCAGGTGATATACTTGTGGATGATGATTAAAGTAGTGTGCCATTCCTGTCTTATCCAACTGTGAGGGACTCCCTTTCTTCAATCTGGGTTCTGCTTATCTGGTAGAAAAAAATGATTGACAAATTATGTGACTACATGTTCCTTTTTCCACCATCATTCTCCTCCAACTACCAATTTGCAAGCTTTGGCGATTGTTTGTTCTGTCATCAGCATCAACAAATTTCTGATCTCCACTTCGAAACCGTCGAAGTTCTGTGAAAACGCCATAGATACCTGTCCGTCATAACCTTGGAAGGTGGCAAGGAATTCGAACGAGCCACCGTCTTTAAACCTCTGCGCCATCTGCGAATATTCTTCGAGAAGCTCAGTGCCTTCAGGTTCTAATATGACAACTTTCCTACTTCTCTTAGGTGCCATATTAATAACACGATGTTGCAACTTGGCACTGTTCAAAAGTTGAATTTACAACATACAACTGTTAGCATATAAAAGTTTCTTCTGGAAAATACCTGTGCTTATAATTCAACAAATTAGAACGTTGAGTGACAGGATCATATAATGATGTTTGGAAATTGACTGATTTGAAAATGTCTTTGCAGGTATAGAATGATCCCATCATGTAACGGTGCGAACTGTAGAATGATTCAAGAGATATCGTGGGACACATTTGGATTATCAGTCCATGATTTATGTAATCATAACAAAATCAGGGTGGTTGGCTCTTATCATGGCATGATTTTATTGGCGCTACGAGAATAATGTTATTCCAGTAGCGCTATTAATGACTTGGTGTTGACGGGAGAAACTGACCGTCCGTCAATTGAGAGAGTGGAACCGGTCCGGGGTTGTCTAAATAACCCAAGCCGTTTGGAATGAACCACCCTGACGAGTTTAACGGCTCCGTTGGCCACCCTAAGGTCTTTAGAAAACCAAAGAGAAAAACTAATCTAACTAACTAATCTATCTAAAACTAATAAAACTAACTAAACTAACTAAATAAAAGAAACTAAAGAAACTAAAGAAACTAAAAGAAACTAAACTAACTAAAACTAATAAAACAACTTAACTAAAAACAAACTAATACACTAATCTAATTAAAATAAACTACTAAATTAAACTAAAACTAAATATAAACTACTCTAACTATTATATACAATCTACTAATTACTATTACACTAACTCTAATAATCAACTATCTAATTACTGATTGAATTACAACTTATCCACAAATGTACATTATCTACAACTTGCAGATTTGAATAAAACCTGTAAAATTCATGTGCTTTCTGCCCTAAGACAGCCAGGAATCTTTTTGATTTTTATATTTTATGAAAAAGAAGCAAAACTTACTGAAATTAAACAATCTAATATATTTACTGAAATTAAACGATCTAATATAAATCTAACTAAACTTATATCTAAATTAAACTACTTATGAAAACAGCAAATAGAAGATTAAATGACCTGGAAGCGGTCCTAATTTGTCCCGTGTATGATAACTCTGAAGTTGGTCAGAGGAAGTAAACTCGCACCAGTTAGCCCATAAGATTCTTGTAAACGATCGGCTGCGCTGCTCTTTGAGTTGTTAACAGGACAAACAAGACATAAAAGATCATAACAATCTTATGATTATAAATATTTGCAATAAGGGAAACCTATTATGCAAAAACTTATATTTAACAATTCAATTCATGAAGAAGATAAACCTGTCATTCACGAACTGAACTAAACAATTATTATGTCTTTTATACAATTGGAAGAAATCAGATATGGATTACAGTAATTAATTTATATCATTTGCACATGATCTAGATAGCTAAAGTAGTCATAAACCATAAACAAATTGATATACACAACATGAAA
>SNQJ01S0076426.1:17352-36760 GCA_010110895.2 Picea sitchensis
TTTAAGCCAATTTAAAACAATCAAATCCATAACACGATCAATCGAATCAAAGCTAAATCCAATCAAAGCTAATCCAGGAAACGAAATTCGATTAATCAAAACAAAATTATGCATATAGTACATGCTCATGTGTCAAAGCAAATCCATGCTGTAAACAGAGCTTATGAGTTTATCATATAAAGAGGTGATGATCATACCAGTGAGACTGCTCGAGCTATGCCAGCTTTGAGTTCATGACCGCTGTAGCAGACTCTACATTCTTAAAAAAAATCTAACCTGTTGTTCGTTGTTTCTTATCAGTGGCTGTCCATTTAGCCTTCTGACTGGTGAGCCTTGCAACTTGATCTTCCAGAGCATGAATTCTGGACTGCAGCATTGGCACATCAAGGTAATACCTTTCTAGCCATGAGCCACACTGATCACATGGTGGAGCAGCTGGTTCGGATAGAACAGGAGGGGGTTTTGACGAGTCACTGGGGGTTTCATAAGGCATTTTGATACCTGGATAATTAGGATCATTTTGCAAGCAAGGTGGTAGGTTTTTGACAAAATCGTATGAGGGTTTGTCACACAGACCTTCAGAATAGGGATACTCACTTGCCAGGTAACGTTCAACCTCCGAGTCAGAATCTTCACTCACCATGATAGGGTCAGGGTTGATAGGAGATCTCAGTTTGTTTCTTGCCATGCGAGAGATTAATCGGGCATTCTTCTTACCTTTAGAATTCTCATTAGGTTTGGTTTTAGGCTTTTTAGCCACGGGTTTAACGTTTTCCACATCTTTGGTCACAGAATTGGGTAGGTCAATAGGTGAGTCGGGTAGGGGTTTAGGTAGCAGAGCACTGTAAGGAACAGGGGGTACTAACTTGCTCTCGCTCACCACAGGTTTGTCAACCTGTGGTGGTCTTGAGTCCTCAAACTTATTACGAATAAGAAAATCACTCCAACAGTCTCGGCGTAACCCCAAATGACAAACAACAAGCATTTTAATTAACCCAAAATGAAAAATGTTGTTATCGGCCTGGTTTCGTTTATATCTTTTAGCCATTTTAAACAGACTCCTATGCAAGTAATAAGGCATATTAATCTCATAGAACATGAAAACCATAAGTAGCCGAAGGTGATACAAGAAAATGAAACCATACTGGCCCTCACAGGTGATAAACTGCTTGGTTATCATCAGCAAGTCATGCCAACGTTGCTTGAGCATATTTGCGGGCAAACCTTTGTCCCAAGAGCCTTACCCTTCGTGACTGGAAGAGAAATGTCCACGGGACATCTTCCACTTTGCAATTTTTTGACCATTTTTGTCCAGTAGCAGGCAGACCGGTAGCTAAACTGAGAAATTGCTCGTCAATTTCTAACTGCACATCCCCAACCTTGGCTCGACAGCCATCAAAGGTTAACGCGAATTGCCGAACCACAACAGGGTTAAAGCCATCAAACTTTCGTATGAACGGGAGCCAGCCAAACTCCTCAAGGTCACTGTAAGCACCATCGAACATCAACAATTCCTGGCTACCATTGGGTTCAGCCCTTACGACTGGAGCCATGGTGCGGGCGCATGGTAGGGTTCGGATAAACACATAGGAGCAAAATCGTTTGGGCTAACAGCTGAGAACGATGAAAGGGGAGGCAAATTAATGTGGGCATGCAAGGGTGGTGAGATTATCACCGCCATGCAGCATAGTAATGGCAAGGTACAATGTTGTTCAATCAATCACAACATCGTTTAAACCATATTAATCGGCCAACCCAAAAATTAAGCGGTGGATGGTATATCAATATGCCAATGTATTGAAATCAAACCCAAAGTTTAATATGAGCCATCAAATAATTCAAACCAATTGTTATTCAACGTTAAATTAAAACCCAAATGTTTAACCAATCGCGCCATTGTATAACTTCAAACTATTTCCATTCAATATGAAATCAAACTCATATGTTACCCATGTGCTTGTTGCATAATGTGTAATCAAAGTTTATAAAACATTGTGACAAGAGATAAAATTGATAAGCCAAGAGCTTATAATAATAAGGGTCACATCATACAAAAACCAAAATCAACCATGACCCCTATATAATCAAGTATAACCCTCAATGCCTTATCAATGAAATAAAAGTCAAGTTGTGCAATCAAAGTAAGAATGGACAGAGCTCGAAAAACCATTCCAACCACTTAATAATAAACCAAAGGTAAGTGCCTTTCAGAATATCAATAAAAAATAATGACAGTTCAAAAAATGATGGAGGAGTTTTCACGTTTTAAGTCGTGAAAACTAAATCGACCAATTTGCAAGTGTCGCATGAAATGAAAATATCGTCTATTTGCAAAATGCGATGGAAATTTGAAATTCAAGAGACATAGGTGTAGGCATCTTTTAGGGCAATTGAAAAAATTGAATTGGCTGCCAACACTTGGCAGAATTTTGAATTTGCAAGATTCAAATAGGCATATGAAGTGACACATCTTGTAAAACCATGTCTTAAATCTCCCAAACTTAAGGAAATTATTCAAAAATCTAAAATGTGAAACATAACAAACTGAAAACAAAGATTAAAATCAAACGAAAGAAAACAATGAAGTGCAGCTAGGGATGGTTTAAGATTAGAGTTTCTCACTAAATCAAAAGAAGAATTAGAGACTAACACTGGCTCCTTCTGGGGATGATGCTCTCCCTGTGAGACATCAAGAACAAGAAGACCACTATGCCTTTCTATTCTATCCATCTGTGCAACTTGAACCTACAAATCTTCAACTCTGCAAACATCCACGATTTTTTTCTATGCCTAGTCCGTTGGGCTTGTGGAGTCATTCAATATCATTCAAATTTGGCCCAAAATTCTGCAAATCTGCTCCTCATTTGAAGCCAAACTACCCCTTCCAATAGTGCCTTATATACATGGGGCATGGGGTATTTATTTCAAAACTGAAACCAAATTTTCTGCTGCAAATTAACAGACTGAAAATAATATCATGCTTGATGGTGAGATTATTCTTCTATTTATTCCTACTTCTAACCATTAAAAATTGGCTCATCATGTGACATCATGCTTCTAATGAAGCTATGATAACATCAAACCATTTACCAAATCTCTTTCAACGCAGATAGAAATCAGAGAAGAATTCTTCATGTGTAACAAAATTTTAATTTGTAACACATACCTACAACCATCTTCTCATTTAATTCCAAAAATAGCAAGGCTGAAATCTTATGAGAAACATAACTCCATATAAATGGCTACTGGATCATAGAACGAAGTAGATTGATAATTGGAAATGGTTACCTCTGCTTGCTTCTCGATACTTCCATATACTGGTTCCAACTATTCACGACTAATGTGCAGGCTGTTTTCATAAATCTGTTGCTCAGCTTCTGTCACCATAAATATAATAGGTTGTTGATAACCTTCATCAATACTATTATGTGCATTGGATTTATCAACAATATGTTGAGGAAATACTTGTTCTTTATACGCATCATAAACATGAACTTTTTCATTCAAATAAAAAACAACATGTGCATCAGAGATGAGATCAAATGCGTCTACTACTATGCAATCTTTGTCCCTGTCATCAATTGAATCTTGATGATCATCCTCAACAACATAATTTTTGTCCTTATCATCAGAATAAATTTTTTCTTTATGTTGAATATGATTCTCAAATATATCACAACAATTTTCAAAAGGATTTTTAGCTGAAAATTTTTATTTACAAAATATATTGAAAGCATTATATTTAGGAATAAACTCATAGAAATCTAGTAGATGTTTAGCCAGTACCTCCCAATCTTCTCCTTTAAATGTAGGAAGGGATCCTTCCCATTCACCTATGCTAAGCATTGAGTTTGGAAAACCAACTACATCTGAAAAGTCACAAAAGGCCAACCTTTGAGCCAAAATGGCTTCCATACATGGATCCCCAATGTAGTTGTCTATTAATCCTTAGACAATGGAGTCACCATGGTGAAAGATCTACAGTCATGTAACTTCCCTCTTCCTGTTCACCATCAAGAAGCAGATTTGATCGTTGTCATTCTCCCAGGGAAGATATCTTCATTGCATCGTCCTCAGCAACGACGCCAAAAGATGTTAGTCCTTAAAGTTGCACTTGACTGTGAGAGGGAAAGTTAGGGCATCATCGATTTATTGCAAAGTGTTTAGGAGGTTTTTATAATTTGGTTTTTTGAATAAGGTGGTTGAAAACTGGCTCAAGGTTATAACATAACATGAAAATCAAGATCAAAACATAGTATATGCCATTGACTGAGTAAAAGGTAGGCACAAAGATGGATTAAACCAATAATAAAAAGAGAGGATGAAGCTTTCAATTTGTCAACTTCACATAAATTCTTGTCTCAGAATATCATAAAGAAACAAGAACATCACCTTGAAATCAAAACTTGAAATCAATTCCCACATCAAATTCTTTACTGTATTAATTAACAATCAAGAAACAAATGCATTGCAGTCTGAATAATGAATTCAAGCATGAAGAAATAAAAATAGAGTAGAAAAGAGTGTCTAACCATCCATATTCCTTTGCTATTAAGTGTCAAATAGAACATAAATTCCTTTACAAGGAGTTTCAAAAAACAAGTCCTCTAGATCTCCAATTTTTCGACCTCCCCTTAACTTCTCCTTCTACAGAGTTTATATAGAAACAATACATAATTATCAAGATCCAAAAGAAATGGATCTGAAAACCTCCTCATCTATATTTAGTTTATTGTTTCAAATAATCAAGGAGAATATCAAATCTGATCTCCAAGTTGAATTGATGAGGTGGCTGGTCAATTGTTGTCCATGAAATTTTTTAGGAAAATAAATCTGGCAAATTCCTAAAAAATAGGGTCCAACAATATCTTCGTATCTCCCAAACGGTGATAGTTGTGTAAAAAGTGAATTCATCTCTAGTTTCAACAAATTCATCTCCAACCGTTTTGCAACCTCTCTTGAAGATAAAGACTAAAACAGGTTAAAAAACAGAGTATTTCCTGTAGCTTTTCTGCTTCTGTAGAATAATAGCCTTTGTCATCAGAAAACACTGCTTCATCTTTTGATGATTTGGTGTTTTCTTTTGTTATAGGTCTTGTAGAATATTTGAGCAATTTGTTTTCCTTTCCCTGTTGTCTTACCCACATTTTTATTTTCTTTTTCTTTCCTGTGTAATGGAGGTATTTTTGTTTATGCTTGACTATGGGTTTAATTGGATTTACATTGTAATCTTCATCTGTATCTACTTCCATATTTATGTTTGCATCAGAAAATGTTTCGATCTCTACATCCAGTTTGGGTCTCTTACCTTTGCTGGTTCTTGTCACCCTGATATTGGACATTTCCTCTTTAACAAGAGTTTCATCAACTGGAATACTCTGTTTCTGTGTAACAACCCTTTTCCCTTTGCCTCTTTTCTGTTTGTTGGGCTGTGGATCATGATTTAGGGATTGGATCAACCAGCTCTAGGGTTTATGTACCTCCCTCAGAGAAGCAACAACTAGAGTCTTAATTAAGACTTGATGAAACAAGCTACTCTTTGGAGTGGCAGGGTGTGACTGCACCATTTTTGACATCTTTTCCAGGCTTTTGAGTAGAAAGTAAGGTAGATTTAAAGGATAATATCTGTTTAGATGCATTAACAACCTAATGTGGTATATGTAAATCAGTGAAAATCTTCCTTCGCATGTGATATACTTGTGGATGATGATTAAAGAAGTGTGTCATTCCTGTCTAATTCAACTATGACATCATGCTTCCAATGAAGCCATGATAACATCAAACCATTTAACAAAGCTCTTTCAACATAGATAGAAATCAGAGAAGAATTCTTTATGTGTAACATAATTTTAATTTGTAACACATACCTACAACCATCTTCTGATTTAATTAAAAAAATAGCAAGGATGAAATCTTCTGAGAAACATAACTCCATATAAATGGCTACCGGATCATAGAACAATGTAGATTGATAACTTAAAATGGTTACCTCTACTTTCTTCTTGATACTGCCATATACTGGTTCCAACTGTTCATGACTAATGTGCAGGCTATTTTCATAAATCTATTGCTCAGCTTCTGTCACCATAAATATAACAGGTTGTTGATAACCTTCATCAATATTGTTATGTGTATCGGATTTATCAACAATATGCTAAGGAAATACTTGTTCTTTATACACATCATAAACATGAACTTTTTCATTCAAATAAAAAACAACATGTGCATCAGGGATGAGATCAAATGCATCTACTACTATGCAATATTTGTACCTGTCATCAATTGAATCTTGATGATCATCCTCAACAACATAATTTTCGTCCTTACCATCAGAAGAATTTTTTTCTTTATGTTGGATATGATTCTCAAATGTATCACAACAATTTTCAAAAAGACTTTTAGCTGACATTTTTTCTTTACAAAATATATTGAAAGCATTATGAAATTTTTTCAAAGAGTTGATACTGGTAGTTGAAAGAGATCTGCACCAGTCCAAGGCTACTCCCTTAAATGAGTATCTGAAAATCTTGATCTGAACATCCTTGTGCACAATCTGATGTTCACGAATAAACTCATGGAAATCTAGCAGATGTTTAGTCGGTACCTCCCAATCTTCTCCTTTAAATGTAGGAAGGGAGCCTTCCCATTCACCTATGCTAAGCATTGAGTTTGGAAAACCAACTACATTTGAAAAGTCACAAAAGGCCAACCTTTGAGCCAAAATGGCTTCCATACATGGATCCCCAATGGAGTTGCCTATTAATCCTTAGACAATGGAGTCAGCATGGTGAAAGATCTGCAGTCATGTATCTTCCCTCTTCATGTTCACCATCAAGAAGCAGATTTGATCGTTGTCGTTCTCCTAGGGAAGATATCTTCGCTGCGTCGTCCCTGACAATGGTGCCAAAAGATGTTAGTCCCTAAAGTTGCACTTGACTGTGAGAGGGCAAGTTAGGGCATCATCGGTTTATTGCAAAGTGTTTAGGAGGATTTTAGAATTTGGTTTTTTGAATAAGGTGGTTGAAAACTGGCTCAAGATTATAACATAACATGAAAATCAATATCAGAACATAGTATATCCCATTGACTGAGTAAAAGGTAGGCACAAAGATGGATTAAACCAATAAGAAAAAGAGAGGATGAAGCCTTCAATTTTTCAACTTCACATAAATTCTTGTCTCAGAATATCATAAAGAAACAAGAACATCAACTTGAAATCAAAACTTGAAATTAATTCACACGAAAAATTCTTTACTGTATTAATTAACAATCAAGAAACAGATGCATTGCAGTCTAAATAATGAATTCAAGCATGAAGAAAGAAAAACATAGTAGAAAAGAGTGTCTAACTATCCATATTCCTTTGCTATTAAGTGTCAAATAGAACATAAATTCCTTTACAAGGAATTTCACAAAACAAGTCCTCTAGATCTCCAATTTTTCGACCTCCCCTTAACTTCTCTTTCTACAGAGTTTATATAGAAACAATACATAATTATCAAGATCCAAAAGAAATGGATCTGAAAACCTCCTAACCTATATTTATTTTATTTTTTCAAATAATCAAGGAGAATATCAAATCTGATCTCTAAGTCGAATTGATGAGGTGGTTGGTCAACTACTGTCCATGAGATTTTTTAGGAAAATGAATCTGGCAAATTCCTGAAAAATAGGGTCCAACAATATCTTTGTATATCCCAAACGGTGATAGTTGTGTAAAAATCGAGAGCGGTTGTTGTGAAGGGGCTCGTTCCCAAGAAAAACCTCTTTTGGTTTCCAAAAATTCATCTCTAGCTGTTCTGCAACCGCTCCCAAATTTACTAACTAAAACATGAAATTATGTATTGTGAAATCTCAGAAAAGTAGGCCTGAAAGATATATTTGAATCTCTTAAACTGTGATTGCTGTGTAAAAAGAGAGAGACAAGTTTTTGAAGGGATATGTTCCCAACAAAAACCTCTTTTTGTTTCAACAAATTCATCTCCATCTATTCTGCAATCTCTCTTGAAGATAAAGACTAAAACAGGTAAAAAAATAGTATTTCCTGTAGCTTTTTCAGAAAAAATAGGCCTCAAAGATAAATTTGAATATGTTAAAATGTGATTGTTGTGTAAAACCTGAGAGAGGTTTTTGTGAAGGGACATGTTACCAAGAAAAACCTCTTTTGGTTTCAACAAATTCATCTCTAGCTGTTCTGTAACCTCTCTTGAAGATAAAGACTAAAACAGGTAAAAAACATAGTATTTCCTGTAGCTTTTCTAGTTCTGCAGAATAATAGCCTTTGTCATCAGAAAACACTGCTTCATCTTTTGATGATCCAGTGTTTTCTCTTGTTATAGGTCTTGTAGAATATTTGAGCAATTTGTTTTCCTTTCCCTGTTGTCTTACCCACTGTTTTATTTTCTTTTTCTTTCCTGTGTAATGGAGGTATTTTTTTTTATGCTTGATTGTGGGTTTAATTGGATTTACATTGTAATCTTCATCTGTATCTACTTCCATATTTATGTCTGCATTAGAAAACGTTTCGATCTCTGCATCCAGTTTGGGTCTCTTACCTTTGTTGGTTCTTGTCACCCTGATATCAGACATTTCCTCTTTAACAAGAGTTTCATCAACTGGAATACTCTGTTTTTGTGTAACAACCCTTTTACCTTTGCCTCTTTTCTGTTTGTTGGGTTGTGGATCAGGATTCAAGGATTAGATCAACCAGCTCCATGGTTTTTGTACCTCCCTCAGAGCAGAAACAACCAGAGTCTTAATTAAGACTTGATGAAACAGACTACTCTTTGCAGTGGCGGGGTGTGACTGCACAATTTTTGACATGTTTGTTAGGCTTTTGAGTAGAAATTAAGGTAGATTTAAAGGATAATCTCCATTTAGATGCATTAACAACCTAATGTGGTAGATGTAAATTAGTGAAAATCTTCCTTTGCAGGTGATATACCTATGGATGATGATTAAAGTAGTGTGCCATTCCTGTCTAATCCAACTGTGAGGGACTCCCTTTCTCCAATCCGGGTTTTGCTTATCTGGTAGAAAAAATTGATTGACAAATTCTACGACTACATGTTCCTTTTTCCACCATCATTCTCCTCCAACTACCAATCTGCAAGCTTTAGCGATTGTTTGTTCTGTCATCAACATTAACAAATTTCCAATCTCCACTTCGAAACCATCGAAGTTCTGTGCAAACGCCATAGATACTTGTTCTTCATAACCTTTGAAGGTGGCGAGGAATTCGAACCAACCAACATCTTTAAACCTCTACGCCATCTGCGGATATTCTTCGAGAAGCTCAATGCCTTTGGGTTCTAATCTGACAACTTGCCCACTTCTCTTAGGTTCCATATTAATAACACGATGTTGCAACTTGGCACTGTTCGGAAGTTGAATTTACAACCTGCAACCGTTAGCATATAAAAGTTTATTCTAGAAAATACTTGTGCTTATAATTCAACAAATTAGAACGACGAGTGACAGGATCATATAATGATGTTTGGAAATTGACTGATTTGAAAAGGGTCTTTGCAGGTATAGAATGATCCCATCGTGTAACGGTGCAAATTGTAGAATGATTCAAGAGATATCGTGGGACACATGCGGATTATCAGTCCATGATTTATGTAATCATAACAAAATTAGGGTGGCTAGCACTTATCATGGCATGATTATATTGGCGCTATGGGAATACTGTTATTCCAATAGCTCTATTAATGACTTGGCAGAATTTTGAATTTGCAAGATTCAAATAGGCATATGAAGTGACACATCTTGTAAAACCGTGTCTTAAATCTCCCAAACTTAAGGAAAGTATTCAAAAAGCTAAAATGTGAAACATAACAAACTGAAAACAAAGATTAAAATCAAACGAAAGCAAACAATGAAGTGCAGCTAGGGAGGGTTTAGGATTAGATTTCCTCACTAAATCAAAATCATAATTAGAGACTAACACACACTAAGATAGATACATTATTTGATTTGGGTTCCGAAGTAAACTTGATATCTGAAGCACTTGTCAAAAATATGGGTCTTGAAACTAAACCACATCCAAAGCCTTATCCTCTTGTTTGGGTATGTGATAACGCAAAACTTAATGTCACTAAGCAGTGTAGGGTTAGATTTGCTATTGCTTCAAAGTTGGTTGATGAAGTGGATTTGGATGGTGTATCACTTGATATATGTGGCATAGTGCTAGGGAGTCCTTATCTTTATGATAGGAAAGAAATATTCTTTCGTCATGAGAACAAATATCACCTTACTAAAGGGGGAGTGGAATATATTGTTAGGGCCCACAACATGAGGGTAAACACCACACTTGTTAGTGTAGGACAAATGAAGAGACTCATAAACACTAATAAGATATATGTACTCATGGTCGTAAGGGAAAACGATGTTGGAACATCCGCGGCCTTCCAAGGATGTGATCCTTCTCATAAGAAATAATTAATTGATATTGTTTCCAAGTATGATGATATTTTCTAGGAACCAAATGGATTACCTCCTAAGAGGGAAATCCAACATGAAATAAATCTTCAATATGATTCTCCTCTTCCTAATGTGGGCATGTACAGGATGTCAGTTGTAGAGATGACAGAGATAAAAAAACAAGTACAAGGCTTATTGGATCAAGGGGTCATCAAGCCCAATTCATATCCTTGTGGTTCTCCGATCGTGATGGTGCCAAAGAAGGATGGCATATGGCGAATGTGTGTCGATTATCGAGCCTTAAAAAAAATCACGGTGACAAATCGATACCCTCTTACCGTATATATGATTTACTTGATCAATTAATGAATGTTGTTTATTTCACTAAGTTGGATTTGCATAGTGGATACCATTAGATCAGGGTTGCATAAAAAGATGCATGGAAAAATTCCTTTAAAACCAAACAATTATTGTTTGAGTGGTTAGTTATGCTGTTTGGGCTTTGTAATGCTCCGACAACCTTCATGCGTGTGATGAATGATGTATTTAGTCCATTTCTAGATGATTTTATAATTGTATATTTAGGCGACATTCTTATATTTGGTGGGACTTGGGATGAACATGTAAGGCATGTAAAGGAAGTATTAGATAATTTTCAAAGGGAAAGGTTGTATGTAAAATTGTCCAAATGTGAATTTTTCAAGACTACACTTGTGTACTTAGGTCATATTGTAGGAGGAGGACAATTAAAATTGATCCTTCCAAGATTGATGTAATTCTAAACAGGCTTGATCCAAAAAGTGTAACCAGAGTACAAAGATTCTTAGGTGCATTCTAATACTGGAGGAGATTCATTTCAAACTTTTTATCTATTGCATCTCCTTTTCATGCCTTAACTCACTTTTCAGTGGGGAGGAAAGAAACAAAAGCCCTTGAACACTTTGAAGGAAAATATCAGTACCGCATTGTCGAATCTTCAACACCCTTTCGAGATCGAGATAGATGCTAGTGGATACACCATGGGTGCAGTATTGATGCAATATCATAAGCCTATCTATTACCACTCCGAATTACAGATGCCCACTCATTCCTAGACTACAAACACCTAGGTATTGCAGTCACCCATAAATCTATCTCGGGTGAGACTGCGTTGTGCACCTTGTGCGCAACGTTTCCTTCTGGTTTATGAGGAGGGACGATATTTTTAGAGGGTTTTTTTGGAAACATGTTGAGATTCGAACTTGGGTCAACCCAAGAAGAAGTAAGAGGAGAAAGATCAAGCCAACAAATAGTTTTTTTTCCTACTAGAACTGCATAGGATTGAGTGGTTGAGATTAGTGGAAGAAACGTGCAAAGGATGAAAGTATAGAAGGGAATGTTCATACCATGGAATCCGAGAAAGGAGGAGATTGAAATATGGTTTAAAATGAAGGAACTTAAGTTTGCATATAAGGACAACATAAACCTTAAACTAACACCGCTTACATATATCTAAAAATACATGTTTAGCGACTTGCATGAAGTATTTTTCTATGATTTCCTGCATTTGTTGTAGGAGTGGTTATTGAGGTTAAAATACAACCACCCTACAAATCGAATAAGATAGCTGGAGTGGAATCTCATGGAAATCGCGCAGTTACATCAAGTTAATAACAAATTTATGTGCACAGTATATTTCTGGTTAGACATTATTGTTGCAGGGTTTATCACCGAGTTTGTAGTACATACCACGAAGTCTTACACCACAGTAGAGAAGGATTTTCTGAAAGGACCTAGAGGTAGGTACATCAGATCGTTGTATACTTCAATCAATATTTTATTATATTACAATGGTGTGATGACCATGGAATTAGATAGTTAAACTTCCCTGCGTGCATGGGGGAAGGGGGGGAAGCACTGATAGGAGGCTGAGAAATAAAGGAAGAGATGGATAAGGGAAAGAAGAAGGAGGCCATGGACCCAATCATGATGGAGGAAGACTAGATAAAATAGATAATTTTGAAAGCTGGAAAGACACACAATGGAGCACCCTACCAATATAAGATGAATAACAAGAAGAGAGCCATAGTTGATAGAGAGGGCTTGGCAAGTGATGAAGAAGAGGTACATGATCTTTGGGATGTGGATCAGATTGAGGAAATCCTGCACGCAACATGTGAGAGGAAAATAGGAGGCCCAAGGTCAGGGACATAAGGCATAAATCTAATCCAGATCATCGTCAGTGTGGAACCTACAACCCCATGTGCAACTAGTACACTATAAAGAACACCAACATTTAGACAACCAAATTTTCGTGGAAGAAGAACAAAAAGGAACACATCCAATCAAGGAGAAAAAATGGGAGGATCTAGTTTAGGAAGTAACAATCAATTATCTACACCATGCGAAGGTAGTAGTTCAACATAGTTTAAAATGGCAGGACATGATTCCATAATCAAGTTACCAGAATTTCAGGGAGAGGCATTTGCGGACCTTGAAAAGAACTTATTCATATGTGAGAAGATCTCAGAATAAAATCAGACCACAGATGAGGATACAAATATCACGTAGTTATCAATCACACTAAGAGACCACACACTGGACTGGTATATGATCCTAGATGTAAATAATCCACCAGGAGTAACAAAGACTATTGCAGATGTGAAAAAACTACTGATAAACTAATTTCAGAAGCCTATATTAGGAGACCAGTATAAGAATGAAATGATTGAAATTAGGCAAAAACCAGGTGAGTTTGTTTGGGAGATTGATCATAGGTTTAAACGATTGAAAGGTAAGTTGAAATATGAAATTACTGACATGCAACATAAACATTTATTTGTGAACTCACTACTACCACATTTGAAATACCCATTAAGACAACATAAGTTCCAAACTTAGGAAGAGGCTCTGCAGGAAGCCTTACAACTGGAAGAAAACCAGTATCAGCAAACAAATCTAGCAATAGTGGATTTGAAGGAGGATTTGAAGAACCTAACATTCCAATTGAATTAGAATAAGGGTAAAGAGAAAAGAGAATATGTTTGGTGTACTCTATGCACGAAAAAGGGACACCATAAGAATGAATGTCCAAATTTCATGTAGTATATGGAAACAGAGGTGCCAAACCCATTTCCAACATGAGGACCATGGTGTGAGATTTGTAAAACCCATGGGAATGATCCATATGATTTTCCAGTGATGTAGAAGTATAAGACAGTACCCAAAAGTTCATACTACAATTTTTGCAAGTCAGTGGGTCGTGATGATAAGGATCATAGGACAGTGGATCTGATGAGAGAAAGAAATTCATATACTTATAGGGTGCAAGAAGAAATGTTGACAGGACAAACTTCACCTCAGTTCAAATAGGTACCACCACCATACAATAATGTGCAAAAACAATACAACAATGTGCAACTCCAGTATAATAATGTGTAGCCACAATTTAACCCTGCGTCGTATAACCAAATACCTCAATACAATGCACCCCACAGAGATCGAGGGGGATACATAGGTGGAGGAAGAGGCAGAGGAGGATTTGGACAAGGTAGATGATCAATAGTGTGCCACAACTGCCAAAAACCAGGAAATTATGAAAGGGATTGTCCACTTCCACCAATGACATGCATGTACTATCGCGCAACAGATCATGAGACAGAAGATTGTTCGACACTCTTGGGAAAGATCCAAGAAAAAAGGAACCAGAACAACTAGAATGTCCAGTGGATCTTTGCAAAAGTCATGGATTATAGGAGAAACATAAATATAGTCACTCGAGGAGGAGCCAAGACAAGAACTGATGCAGTATCACACAATCTAGGTCAACACCAATGGGTTAAGAATAGCACTGAACCACATAAGTAGTTCGACTTGCGGAAATAACATGAAACATTTCAGGAATGCAGAAAGGAGTGTATCAAGAAGAATGATGCATCTACATGAGTTGCGCATCAACCTCAGAACCCACCAATATATGGGATTCCATTCTCAATGGACCGTACCAATACAGAACAACCTCTAGAGAAAGTAAGTACCATAAATAATTTTTTTCAATCCTGTGTTAAGTTCTTGAATGACCCATAATCTATTAAGGTCTTACAAAATCTTCTAGAAATATGCAACACAGAGGTATAAGGAAAGTTACAACAAAAAACATTCAATCATCTCCATACAAGAAGAAGGACAATCACAAAATTTAGAATGAATGCCAACATTGTGGATTTTAATATGGGTGATGTTATACTGGACTTAGGCTCCAAAGTAAATGTCTCATCTAAGAAGACATGGAAGTGTATGGGAGAACCCACACTAGGATACTCACCTATCCAGTTTAAATTAGCAAATCAACACAGAGTGCTACCAATTGGAAGGCTTAAAGGTGTGATAGTAGATTTGGATGGAGTGCGCACTATGGCATATTTTGAAGTAATAGAGATAGTAGACGACACAACACCTTACCCAACATTGATTCAATTGGATTGAGCATTTGATAACCAAGCTATAATCAACCTCAAGACAAGGAAAATTACTTTTGAATCAAGCAAATATACAGTCATTGCACCATTGGATCATTTAGAAGGAGAGAGGTTTGTAGAGGCCACTTGTTTGGATCTGGAAGAAATAAACTAGTTGTACATAACCACTTCATGAGAAGAGGATTATGTTAACCCAACAACAGATGGGGTACTCAGTTGGAGAAACATTACATCATGTTCTTCCGAATCAGATACATGTTTGGAGAATTGGAAACAATGCACACATGAAGTTTCCACAAGAAGGTGTGCAAGAATAGACCACGCAGTAAGATGGGTTGGTACATAGGTAAGAGAGCCTCCTAGTTTTCATGGGTTAAATGAATTAGAGGAATTTATGAAAAAATATGAAGATGAAGTGTTATAAAATTAGAGGCTCTTAGCCCTACATATTTCACTCAAGGAAACACCTACAAGATGGTGGGGTGCGTACAAAGAAACAATTCAGGATTGGTATCAATGTAAATGATTATTGTGCATTAGATTTGGTGCAGAAACAGGGAACAATATAGTCCATAAGTATTATGGGAAAGGAACAACAGTTGAACACTTGGAGAAGTGCAGAACACAATGGAGAATGAAACTACGAGAGGAATTTCCTCATCACTTTATCCATACATTGGAAGGAATCTCAGGGAACTGGTATATAGACCAGGAGATGCACAGAGGCACTACAAAATGGACATGATTACAACAGAACTTTGTAGTAACTTTCTCATTTGAACATGAGAACCCCAACATTGATTCAAAATTGAAGATGATACGAGGAACGATATTTATGGATGAACCATAAGTTGAAATCATGACATAAGATCAACAACATAACAAATAGACAACCATAGAGTTAATTTCATGCTATCATGTAGAAGAAGAAGCACCAGATGAAGATGATGTTGGGTATTTTTTATATTCTTTGCATGTTTGTGTGGGTGCATTAGATTCGACAACTGTGTCTGCGTGTGGGCACGTTTTTGGGTGGATTTTGCTATTTTTAGCGGTTTTATAAATTAATCATGGATTAAGGGATTATGGTTTTGGTAGCTACAAAATAACTAAAATATTTTATATATTGTATGGTGAATGTTAAAATTAATACAATGAAGAGTTGAAAGGTGCAACACCAAGGAATGTTGGTTTTCTTCCGGTTAAGGGTTTCCAGCGTAAATCTATGTGTACTATGTGTATGAACCATTGATTAATTTATGTTTTTCTTAAGAATATGTATGTATTTCTTTACTTCACAGGTTTAAAACTTACATGTGGTATCATAACTCATTTTTGGCTTCAGGGAGATGCCTTTGTTGTTGAGGGTTTGGCTTGGTCTTGATAGATCAAGTTTATCTTGGGTCTGTGATAAATCTGAGTTTAGTGGGAGATTTTACGGTGGTGATTCGAGTGTAGAAAGAGGAATTGAAAGGTCTTCAAGAATCGAGATAGAGAAGTTCAATGGTAAAAAATTTGAGCTATGGGAGCTCAATATGGAGGACCTTCTTGTAGACAAAGAACAATGGATCATTGTGGATCCTGGTACACATCCTATTGGTACATAGTCTACTAGGACACAGTTTACTAGGACACAGTCTACTAGTACACAACCTACTAGTACACAAACTACTAGTACACCACCTACTGGTATGTTGAAGGAAGATTGGGAGAAGTTGAACAGAAGAGCAAGGAGTACTATTCGACTCTGCGTGGAAGATTCAGTGTTGTTGAATGTCTTAGGAGAATCTACAACCAAGGAACTATGGGATAAGTTAGGGAATTAATATCAATCAAATTCCCTGGTAAACAAGTTGTTTCTTCGAAAGAAGTTGTATCATCTTAGGATGGAAGATGGAGATTCTCTGATAGAACATCTAAATGCCTTTAATACTCTGGTAAGTCAACTGGTATATGTTAATATTATGATTGGAGAAGAATATAAGTTTATTACTTTGTTATGTTCTTTTCCAGAGTCTTGGGATAATCTAGTTGTAGCAATTGGTAGTACCACTTAATCTACATTGAAGTATGAGGATGTAGTTGCATCCTTATTATCTGAAGAGATGAGGTGGAAACGCATGGATAGTCAGAGCACATATGATTTATTTGTAAGAGTTCGTAACCAAGACAGGAATCCTAGTAAGTCTTTGGGGGGGATATCTAAATTTACAGCTAAGTCTCCAGAAAAATATTTGAGGAAATGTTGGAAGTGTGGTAAATTAGGGCATTATAAGAAATATTGCAAGTCTAAGAAGGTTGATAAACCAAAGGGATCTGATAATACCTCTTCCATAGAGGTGAAAACATCCACTGAATATGGAGGTGATGTTTACCTGGCATCTACATGTACACATACTGACCATGGTGTATGGTTAATCGACTTAGGTGTGTCATATCATATGAATCCTCACAGGGAGTGGTTTTGTGAATATGAAAAATATGATGGTGGTGATGTATTCCTAGGAGATGACTCGAAAACAAAAATCATGGGATGTGGAAGGGTTAAGTTGTTGCTAAAATATGGAAGGATTAGAACTCTCCCTGGGGTTCTACACATTCCAAAACTAGCTAGGAGCCTAATATCTATAAGCAAGTTGGATGATGCAAGAGTGGATACTGTATTGGGAAAGAGAACTTGCAAGATGGTACGACGAGAAATGATGTTGATGAGGGGAGTTTGGTGTGGAACTCTATACAAGTTGTTGGGAAACACTTATACTAATGGGTGTAGCAATTCTATTGTCCCTGAGCATAGAAATAAAGAAGACAATACCAATACTGTCCTTGGAAAGAAGACCATGTTGTGGCATCAAAGACTGGGGAATATTGGAGAAAAGGGCCTTTGAACACTACACGGTAAAGGTATGCTTGAAGGTATGTATAATTTCACTCTAGATTTTGATTTTTGTGAACATTGCATATATGGTAAATATAATAGAGTAAGATTCCCATCTAGTTCTACAAGAGCAAAGGGGATCTTAGAGTTGATACACAGTGATATGTTTGGACCTGTGCATGTTCCATCACTAGGTAAATATGTGTATTATGTTTCATTCATAGATGATTTCTCAAGAAACACATGGATTTATTTTATTAGAAATAAATCTGATGTATTTGATAAATTTAAAGAGTTTAAGGCTCTGGTAGAGAATCAGACAGAGAAGAAAGTAAAGGTATTGAGGATAAATAATGGTGGAGAATTTTGCTGAAATGAATTCGAAGAATTCTGTAAGAAATGTGGTATATCAAGGTAGAAGACTACTCCATACACACCTCAGCAGAATGGAGTTACAGAAAGGATGAATAGGACACTGATGGAAAAATCAAGGAGCATGCTTAGTGGTGCCGAGTTAGAATAAGAATTCTAGGTAGAGGCAGTGGGTACAACATGTTACCTGGTTAATCGGTCACCCTCATCAGTGCTAGATGATAAAACTCCACACGAGGTATGGACTAGTAAGAAACCCTCTCTTGAACATCTCAAAGTGTTTGGTTGTGATGCTTATGTACATGTTCCAAAGGAAAATAGGAGTAAGATGGATAATAAATCTGAAAAGTGTATCTTTATGGGTTATAAATATGGCATGAAAGGTTATAAGCTTTGGAACCTAGAAACTAAGAAGACAGTTTAAAATCAGGATGTTGTTTTTAGAGAGGTAAAATATGTTTCCAAACAAGAATTCCTGCCAAGGCAAGAAGAACTTGAGAAAATAGTTTGAGTTGGATGATGCAAAATATGAATCATTTGAAGAAGATGGATCAAAAGAAGAAGAATCTCATACCCCAGTATTGAGGAGATTGGTGAGGGAAAGAAGGAAACTAGAAAGGTATAGTCCACCTAATTTTCCTTCTATTTTTGCTTTATCTATTACTGATGATTATCCCAGAATTGTTAGGGAATAAGTGAATTGAGAGTATAGTAAACTCTGGAAGAAGGCCATGGTTGAAGAAATGGATGCCTTGGATAAGAATGAGGCATGGGATATACTTGAGTTTCCAGCTGGAAGAAAATTTGTTGGTAGAAAATGGTTGTTTAAGAAGAATTTTAATGTAGAAGGAAAAGTGGAGAAATACAAAGCTCGGTTAGCAGCAAAAGGTTATTCCCAGGTAGAGGGAATTGACTTTGGTGATATTTTTTCTCATGTTGCCAAGTTAACATCTATTAGATTTATTTTATCTATTGTTGTTGATTTTTATCTTGACGTGGAATAGATGGATTTGAAGACAACATTATTACATGGGGATCTAGAAGAAGAAATCTACATGAAGAAGCCAAAAGGCTTTGTAGTGAAGGGAAAGAAAGAGCTGGTATGTAAGCTAAATAAGTCACTATATGGTCTGAAGCAATCACCTAGGATGTGGTACCAAAAGTTTGACACATACATCCTTGGATTGGGATTTGTGAGAAACAGGGTAGATCACTATGTATATTCCAAGCAAGTTGGTAATCACTTCATTTATGTAGCGTTTTATGTTGATGACAT
>SNQJ01S0076427.1:0-23211 GCA_010110895.2 Picea sitchensis
AGGTTTTTTCACGGTAAAATAGAAAGTGAGTTGAATATAATCATATTAAACATTTTTTCTAGTATTTGAGAACTGTTTTAAATAATTGATTAATTCTCTTTTAACTGATTTCATTACATTACATAGTAAAAAGTCAATATCTCATATTGTTATAATTAAGATTATGATAATAGAATCATATACTTTTAAATAACATTTATCTTTAATACTATATTTCAATTTCAAATACAGTGCTTTAAACTTACTAAAATCTCCATATTATATATATATATATATATCATTTACAATTAAAAATACATTTTCATTTTGTAAGAAGATAAACAAAATCTTATTTTTCTTTAACCCTTAAGCTCAAGCATTCATTGCTTCCTTATCAGTTTCCATACTCCAAGAATCAAGAACATATTTGTACACTTTTGTGTTCCTTGCATAAATGAAAACTCATTAGAGAAGAGTTAAAGTAAGTTTTGCAAAAAATTTAGTCTAAAAGTTTTATGTTTTGGATTTTTTTAGTATTTTTTTTTATCAATTTTACTCAAAATTTAAGTAGAAATTATTGGAATTACATATTTAAGTTGTTGGGATTACATTAAAAAATGCAATGCAATTTAAGTAACAAAAATTTATAATTTCACCAACTATTACACAACTCTCAATTTTAATAACTTAAAACATTTAAACTACACCATGGAACTAGTAATAATGCCCTATGTGTAAGGATTCACCACTACATACATGTTTTCTATGCGCAGATCATATCCATTTTGATGTGGACATTGTGGCTCCTTAGTGGATGACAATTGTCTTTGTTACTATTTTGTAACCACCTCTAAGTCCTACTAATATGTAATAGGTGCTATTTGGGTTATGTAAGGACTAAGGTTGATAAGATTAGTGTAAGGGTTTATAGACCATGGTTCAAGTTGTTAAGTTTTTGTAGTTGATGTTTAATGTGGTTAATGTCATTAATGCCAATAAATATAATAAATTTATATTAATCATAAGGTAATAATTGTTCAATAAATGAAAATAATTTAAATAACTTTTTAGTAAGAGATAATTTAAATTAATCATAAGATAATAATTGTTTATTCAATAAAAATATTTTAAATAACTTCTTAATATATTTTTAAAAGGTTTAATATTTTAATAAACTTTTATGTGGTAGCTTGAAACAATTTCTTTGAACTCTATAACCTAATCTAAAATGGATAAAAATTTGATGAATACTTTCAAAGTTCGAATTAGATATTCCATAAATTTGGTTAGTATTAATACTTCATTTCTCATATAATTCTATAGCTAGCTCCATTTCACCTAATTCATTCCAACTCCATGATACTTTCCTACTCACTCAATATCTCCTCCATGGAGGTGTGGCTACTATTTGTTCATTCCAAATGATTGACATTATTTTTCTAATTATTGATTTTACACATAAAAATGATTTAAGTAACTTCTAGAAAGTTACCTTTAATGGTGAAATTTCTCTAGTAGTAATATTTGTGCCTGGCCTAACTCATTGTTGGCCCCTTTATTTTGATCATAGTATGAAGCAGCATTAGGTCAAAAAAACGTAGGATTGGGGTTGTACCACCATTTTTTGGATTTAAGATAATTGTCATTTGAAGACAAATTGAGAAAGACATTTAGAAAAGATAAACAATGAACTTCCTAATATGCAAGCAATCATGGTTTTCGAGAAGATATGTCGTTAGAGGATTACAAGATGTTGGCTAAGTAATTATTGATTAAAGGGCGATCAATAATGAACATTGAAAATGGCTAGTTGATCTTAGGTTTCTGACTTAGTCTTTTTTCCAAGTACAATGATTTTGTATAAGTATGTATGATGAGGCCTAAAAGGTAGTTGGATACCTCATTTAATAGAGGTAGTATGTTAAGCCCTAATATTGGCTCATTACCCCTTAATTGGGGCATATTAGATTAGTAATGTTATTTTATTTATGTCGGCTTTAGGCCATTAGTTGTAAGATTGGGGTTGTACCACCATTTTTTGGATTTAAGATAATTGTCATTTGAAGACAAATTGAGAAAGACATTTAGAAAAGATAAACAATGAACTTCCTAATATGCAAGCAATCATGGTTTTCGAGAAGATATGTCGTTAGAGGATTACAAGATGTTGGCTAAGTAATTATTGATTAAAGGGCGATCAATAATGAACATTGAAAATGGCTAGTTGATCTTAGGTTTCTGACTTAGTCTTTTTTTCCAAGTACAATGATTTTGTATAAGTATGTATGATGAGGCCTAAAAGGTAGTTGGATACCTCATTTAATAGAGGTAGCATGTTAAGCCCTATTATTGGCTCATTACCCTTAATTGAAGTATATTAGATTAGTAATGTTATTTTATTTATGTCAGTTTGTGTCCATTAGTTGTAATGACTTCCTAGTCTCCTATATATACCAAGGAGACATTTTCATTTCTGAATCATCCGTAGCTTGAATATTTAAGGGGTAAAGGAGGTTGCCCTCTAAGAGGCTTATTATCTAAAATTCTCTTTCACATGCTGAGTACTTTTTCTCAAGATTTTCTATGCTATATTGATATTTGGTTCTAACATGGTGGTATCAGAGCTCAAGGTCTTGGGGTTTTGCCGTTGCATTTGAGACACCGTGGAATTTTCACTATAACTGTTTTTCTATAATGTTTCATAAGGAACGGCTTGGAGGATATTTAATAGACGGATCGGCTTACGTTGTTAAAAATTCATCTCCCCGAGGGCCTTATACTGGAGATACCGACAAGATAGGGTTCTGGAATCATCCTGGAACACCTTCTTGAGACATTGCAGAATTTTCGCAATAAAAAGTTTTGTAACGCTTCAGACCCTGAACTCTGAAGACCATTTACAGAAATTAGTAAGGTATATGTGGTACAAATTTCATCTTCTGGTCATTTTAAATTTGTAGATACACTCAGTAAGATAGGGTATCTCACTAGTCCTATTGACTGTCCTCAAGAAGGTAAATTTAGGTAAAACAATCATAACTTCTGCTAGAGTATCCAAATTGAGTGGGATTCGTTTCATTGGATCGTGGAGCCAGTCTTTAGTATTTTAAAAATGAAGTTTCAAAATTTGATATCAATTATTTTGTATGGGCATGTATAAGTGACATCTCCTGGAAAGGCCAAAAATCGCAGTTGTGAGAAGGTCAGAATCTCCACTTGGCACATCCAATTTTGATCAAACCAAAGCATTGCAAATAAGAAATATCAAATAACTATTTAAAAATAAAGTTTCATACCTGCAGGGCCGAAACTTGGGAGATACAACAGAAGAAATATTGTCTATAGAACCAAGCAATTTCAAATCAAGGTTCGTGCGATACTTGGCCAACATGCCACCCAAAAGCAACTTTGACACTAAATAAGCTTCCATAAAATCCTAATTGAACTCTTGATTGAAGGTGAAGAAATGTGTAGGACATAAATGAACTACAAAATAAGATGGACTAAATGAAGCTAAGATGGGATTCAATGGAAGCTAAGTTGGGATACTAAGATGGATCTAATGCTGTTGGATACTAAGATAGATGGTTTAAAAAGGAGATTTCAAGTGGAAGCATTGAAAAATTTGGTAACAGAGAAGACAATTGAAAGTGAAAAGGCATCCTATGAAATTCATGATGAGGACACAAGGAAGTTGAATCAAGAATGAAGAAACTCCAACTTTAGTTTGAAGACCAAACCACGCTCCTATGATTGATATGAGGGAAGTTGGATGGCAAGGACTCAATCACATGGATACTGGCTAAGGAGCAATTCTTTGATCTCCATAATGTGCCATATTACACAAAAGGTATGAATTGCTTATTTATATTTAGAACCTAATCAATTTGTATGGTATCGATATTTGTTCTCTAAATCACTGCCATTTGGACAATTTTCACTAAGAAATGATAGGCACAATTATGAGGATACAAGGAGCAATACCCTTCTTAGCCACCTGATAAATCTCAAGAAAAAGAGTTTAGTTAATGAACACATTGAGAACTTCCAAAGATTGAAATATAAAGGTAACTGGATATTCTAGATGATCATCTGATTGATGTATTCATAGTAACTTTAAAGGATAACATTCCTAACATGAGGTTCAACTTTTGGGAACTCAACCATTGGAGAATGCATTTAAGGTGAAGAAATGTTGAAAGTAAAAATATGGCTATGATACTAGAAGGACTAACTTCTAACATCTATAGAGAGAATAATGCTCCTTCTAAAACACCTCAACCTACAAGGTTGACACTCAACAATTGAGGAAAGAAAAGCAAAGGTTTTATTCTTTTAATTGTGATAGCAAGTACAATAAGGACATAAGTGTGGTGAGAAGAAATTATCTCTACATAGATTGTGAAGAGGAAGAAGAACAAGAACAAGAACAAGAACCATCTCAAGATGAAACGAGAAGAAAATTTCGCCTGAAGAGCTGACTTCACGAGCATCGTGTAATGTGCATTGGCTAGAATTAGCACTCCTCAAAACCCTCAAGATCAAGGATACATCAAAATAAAAGGCATTAGTCCTAATTGATTCCGGCAAGCATTTTCATAATTTCATTCACTATACCACAAAGATTCAATTGCTTTGTATATCTAGCCACTGAGTTTCAAGTAATGATTGGCAGATGGAGGAACTATCAATTCTCGTGAAAATGCAATAAGATCAATCTTTACTATGGGGAATATGTAATGAATAGTCTAATGATTGCTATACCCATGGTGGTGATGTTGTACTAGGGAATCCGATGGTTACAATCATTAGGAACAATGGCTTTTTAATTTTCAAGAACTTTCATAAAATTTTCTAATCGGAATGAAAAGAAATTGAGTTAAGAGGTATCACAGGAAACCCGATAAGGTGATAATGTCTAACGCATGACAAAATTATTGAAAAAGGGCATCAAGGAATTGCAATAACTATGCTCTCACTAGATGTTCAAACATCTGGGGTTTACTTATTCCTCAAGATTCCAAAGGATCATTGATAAGCATTCCAGCATTTGAAGATATTCCCAAAGCAGTCTTCCACCCATTCTAAATCATGATCATGAAATTCACCTAATTCCCCGGAGTGTTCCTCCTAACATCGTGCCATACGTATATTCTTACACCTATAAGAGTGAAATTGAGAGCATGGCTGAAGAAATGCTAGAGGGTCGCATTATTAGACCTAGCCAAAGTTCTTACCTCGCATGGTAATGGTATTCAAGAAAGATAGCTCATGGTATGTGTTCAGACTATAGAGAGCCTACCAAGATCATCATTAAAGATAAGTTTCCCATTCTGGCTATTGATGAATTTTAGGATGAAATACATGTGAGCAATCTATTCTTTCATTAAAATTGGATCTTTCATTCAGGTATCATCAGACTGTAATTAGAAGGAAGAAGATATCCCCAAAACAACATCTGGAACCTATGAAGGCCATTATGAATTTTTTGTCAGCCTTTGGCTTTACAAATGCACCTGGTTATCCTAAGGGTTGATGAATTCCATTTTCAAGCCCTTCCTTCAAAATTTATGTTAGTATTTTTGATGATATACTAATCTATAGCAAGTCTTGGAGGATCATGTGCTATGTTGACAAGGTGCTACAAACTACTAAAGGAACAACAACTATATGCCAAACCATCCAAATCTTCTTTCTTTGGAGTAAAGGAGGTAGAGTATTTTACCAGTATTGTATCTCATGAAGGTGTCAAGGTAGACCCTTTAACAAGATTTAAGGCCATGATGGATCAATGTATCTTCAAAACATTAAAGAATCTTAGAAATTTTTTGGGTTTGACAGTTTACCACCGGAACTTTGTTCGAACTATGGAAGAATAACAACAATCTTTAACAACACCGACTAAGAAGGATGCATTTTCATGGACTCCGGCAACTAAAGCTTTTGAACAACCTAAAGAGGTGATGTGTAAAGCTCTTGTCTCGACTAATTCTGTATCACAAAAACATTTATTGTGAATGTGATGCCTCGGGAAATAGGAATTGGTGTTGTCCTAATGCAAGAAGAAGGCCCCCGCTTTTGAAAATCGACCACCCAAGGGAAAGGACTGACACAAACCCATTTATGAGAAATAAATGATGGCAATGTTACATGCATTCAAGAAATGGCGCCTACTCTAACAGGTAGGCACTTCAATGTCAAACAGATCATGATAGTCTTAAATGCTTTGAACAAAGATCATCTTCAGAAGAACAACAAAAATGGGTAACCAAGATATTGGCTAAGGATTTTGAAATCGCCTATAAAAAGGGGAAGCAAAATGTTGTGGCGGTGATGCACTCTCAAGAAAGGATGAAGATGTTGAGGCCTTTCCTGTGCTATCTCCATCATCCAATCACATTGGATAATAGAAGCAAGGGATGAAATGGAAAATGACGTGCGTGGACTCTTCATTGAAAGGTTGCGCTAGGATTCGTGCATCGTGATACATTTACATGGAAAAATGATCTACTATGGTACAAAGATCGCTTTATATTTATGTAAGAACTCCCAACCTTCCAAACAAAGCAGTGCTATTGGAACTGCACACCTCTCCAGAGGGAGGGCACTCGGATTTTGAAACCTACCATAGAGTCAAGAAGGATTTTTTGGGATGGGCCAGCAACCGATGTTCAAAGGTTTGTGGAAGAATGTTTGGTTTCCAAACAAAATACAGGAAAAAATTAAGACCCCTGGTCTTTACAATCCATTATCCATCCCAAGTCAAGACTGAGGAGGTTTCCATGGATTTCATCAATGGCTACTTCAAAGTCCCAAGGAAAGAAAGCGTCATCGCAGGATTGTTGATAGACTGACCAAGAAGACATCTTTGTGCACTCTCTCATCCCTTCAAATCTAGTAGAGTTGCCACCGCGATTCATGGAGACAGCTCAAAGCTACATGGCAGCCCAAAGATTATTGTAAGTGATGAGATCCCATCTTCACTAGACATTTTTGACAAAATTATTTTCTTGTTTGGGTACTCAATTGGTTCATAGCCCATCCTATCATCTCAACTGATGGACAAACCGAGATAATAAAAAAATGTCCTAAAGGATACCTTCGCTTTCTTTTGTCCTGGATAAACAAACACAATGGTTCAAATGTTTACCTCATGTAATTTGGTGGTATAACACTTCCTTTCATATCTAACAAAATGACACCATTTATGGCACTTTTATGGATACCACCCTCCTTCCATCACTTTCTCTAAAATAAAATCTGTTCAAGCAATGGAAGATCACATCGAGAATCAACAACAAGTTCTCCAAATCTTAAAGGATAACCTCGACCATGGCACAGAATCATAGGAAACAACAAGCAAATCAACATCGAGAAAGAAGTTTTGAAGTAGGGGGATTGGGTATTTTAAGACTACAACCATACAAAACGATGTCCCTCAAGCAGTTTCAAGAAGGATAATAAATTATCACCAAAGTACTTTAGCCCTTATATGTTGCAAAAGATTGGTACTATGGCATATGAATTGGAATTGCCTGCAGACTTTCAATGAAAGTACACCCGCTTCCATGTTTCATTCTAAAGAAGGTTATAAAGCACAAGATCCCAATTCCAAATATATTTCCAAAACTTGATGAGAAAGGAAAAAATCATATTGATCCTGAAGCCATCACTGACACAAGAATTCTAACTGAGGAATAGATCCATTTCGTGAAAGTATCTCATTAAATGGAGGAAAACTATCGACTAAAGATTCCACTTTGGGAAGATGAGTCTTTATACGACAGAAGCATCCAGAGTTACTCAAGCATTGTGGACAACACTTGGCTCAAGGGGAGGGGCATGTTAAGCCCTAATATTGGCTCATTACCCCTTAATTGGGGCATATTAGATTAGTAATGTTATTTTATTTATGTCGGCTTTAGGAAATTAGTTGTAATTATACCTCCTAGTCTCCTATATATACCAAGAAGACATTTTCATTTTGAATCATCTGGTACTTGAACATTTAAGTGGGGTAAAAGGAGGTTGCCCCCTAGAAGAGGCTTATTATCTGAAATTCTCTCTTTTTCAAGGCGTTGAGTACTTTTTCTGAATATTTTCTATGCTATATTGATATTGAGTGGGGTTTTGTGATGTCTTACATTATTTTTTCCCCCGAGTATTTCCCTCTCACATATGGGCCAAATGCAAGGGAATAATGTGTAAGAGCACTTCCCTGCACCACTCTAGGCTTTCGAGGGGGTTCTTGGGCCGAAAGGGGGTACCCTTAAATACCCTAAAGTTATTGTTCTTGCATGTCACACAAGAACAAATTTATATATGAAGCTTAGATTGGATTTCTTTGTAAGAGATGAGATGGTGCATGGTGACTGCCTCTTGCAATTTTCTAAATATAGTACATATATTGTTGGTGGTGAAGGGGAAAAGTTATTGGAGACTACTATGTATAAAACTCATTAACCCAATGTAGAAGGGCACCTTAATAATGCTTCCATTCTCGAAAGAAAAAATGTAAAGAAAATGAAAATGAGTGATAAGAGGAGGTCGAGCGCTACTTTCCTATTACACATGAATTCATGAGACATAAAATTAGATGGGTAAGGCAAGCATATATCCATTAATTCATTCAACAAAAAACAAAACAACAAATGGAGGAAACTAGCCTAACTTTCTTGGATGTTATTCATTCACTGGTGGTAGTATGTCTTGACCCTAACTATAAAATAAATCAAATCATTCTTTGAATACAAATGATGGAACCAGTTTGGGACTATAAAATCTCAACAATAGGTCTCTATTACTACCCCCCCCCCAAATCTAGAGCTTATAATTGTGTCTATAGTGAGAAAGAGAATGAGGGAAAAAAGAGAAGTGGACTCAATGTGATAGATCCTCCCAGATGAAGTCAAAAAATATTATGCAACGAAAGGGCTTAATTATCTCAAAATTCTAGTAGCCTAAAGGTATATGCTTCCCCCCTTGTTTGTCGTTCTATTGAGTTCTCCCTTTTATAGGCTCCTACTTACATCCAATGCATGATGGTCATTCTATAGGTTTTTCAAGGGGTTGGTGAGTCATTCAATTTGTCTTTAATTCATGCTATCAAAGTCTAAGCAAGCCATTAATGGGGGTTGATTATTGCAATTCATGACCATCTCCTTGGACCCCTAAGATTATATGACAAAATTGATATCCTAAGTAGACCCCCATTCAAGGAAACTATTCTATGAGGTATAGCCGCAAAATTTGCGTTTACTCCTTATGGGTTGTGGTAGTTTCCTTCATCACTTTTGTTGGTGAAACTTGCAATTCCCTTCCTCTTCTCAAAACTCCTTGTACTGATGCAATGCAATTGCAAAGTGGTAGTTGGTTCGAATGTGAGTGGAATTATTAGGTCTCTACATTGTTGTCAAATTTTTAAGTCTTTCTTCTTAGAGCCTTTGTTTTCTTTCAGGATTTCATAGTTAATTGAATCAAATTTATACCTCAACCATCATTAACAAAGTGGGTCTATACACATGGAAGGTTCTCATTGGCTACAACATCCTCGACCTTCTTTCGAGTGGGAATATGCATATATATAGGTCGACGTACCTATTAGAATAACCCATAGGTCATGATTAAAAGAAGTAATTATAAAAAATGTTCCCAACCATTTCGAGAGTTTCTGAAAGATGTAATATTAAAATGCCCCTAACTATTTCAAGGCTTCTAGAAATATGTAACATTTGAATAATCCTAACCTATTTCGAGGCTTTCCCAAAGATGTAAAATTCAAATTTCTCATCCATTTTGGGACTTCTCAAAAGATGCAACATTCAAATTTTCCCAACTATCTCATGACTTCCCCAAATGTGTGATCTTTCAGAAGGCCCTGTCCATTTTGGGACTCCTCAAAAGATGTTTTGGTACTTGAATTTTTCAAATTGTTTTGGGGTTTCTTCATTTAAGATGCAGCATTTGAACACTTCCAATTGTTTTGGGACTCCCACAAAGATGTGATCTTTCAAAAGGCCCTAACTATTTTAGGACTCTTTAAAAGATCTTTTAGCACTTGAAATTTTCAAATTCCCTTGCCCATTTTGAAGCTTCTTCAAAGATGCAATATTTGAAAGGTCCTAACCATTTTTGGACCCCTCCAAAGATGTGATCCTTCAAAAGGTCCCAACCATTTTTAGGACTCCCCGAAATATCTTTGGGCGCCTTAATTTTTTCAATGCCACAACTGCTTCAGGGATTCTTCAAAGGTGCAGCATTCAAAATTCATTGACCATTTCAATATCCCTTCCAACATGTGATCTTTAAAAGCTCCCAACTATTTTGAGGTTTCTCAAAATATATTTATCACTTAAAATTTTTGAATTCCTTCGAGAGTTTGTGGCGATTCAATGAATATTTTTCTTTTGATTTTTCTTCGAAGGATAGTGGGCTTGGCAAATCTTTCTCATAGGGGATTCAAAAGGGATTTAGGAAAGAAATGATCACTTGCAAATGGGGAGGATGAAAATTGAAGGTGGTTGATGGAAACTTTCTTGAAGGATCTCAAATTATTTAAATAGGGAGAAAACTTGTCGAAATTGTCTTGAAAAAAAGTTGGGGAAGGGAACTGTGGATGTAATCTAAGGAATTCATCTAGTGACCTAGAAGTTGAAAATTTTCGAAGGGTTGTCCTAGGGGGAAAACACACTACAAGATTTTAGAAAAAATACCACCCACATTACAACCCATCTCACCATTAAAACAACTTGTTTTCAATTTGTTTCATTTTTTTTTATTTGTGTAGCAATATGGGTAGTAAGTGGGATTGTAGCATGGCACTTTTTATTTTCTATCAAACAAATGGTGACATAAACTTCCACAATTGATATGTACTAATTACTCTAGTGTGTTCTATGGAATGACATTGAAAATGTCCTTTGGAATGTCTATAACTACACCATAAAAAACATCCTCTAGAATTTTCTTCATAAATACCATTGGAACATTTAATACAATGTATTCTTTAGAGACTTTATTGCACCGAGAGGCGCTCTATAGCCTGGTATGGGGGAGATGTTCATGCAACATAACACATTAAAATAATAATAAAGAATTAAAAAATAATAAAATAACAAAAAATTATGTCAACTCCATTATATATATATATATATATATATATTGAATGAATAAAAACCAGTTTGAATCCATTTAACTCTGAATCTATCAATGGTGGAGAGGGATCAAATATCCCAAGGTTTGCACCTAGAAAGATTTGATCTATGTGGGTGTTTAATAAATCTGAAGTTAAATAGATCTAAGTTAGTTAACATCTTCTTTGATCATAATACTAAGTCATTGATCGTGATTCAATTATGTAAATTAAATAAATATATATAATTAAATATTTGTGTTTAATTTAAATAAAAATAATAATTTTTAAGTTTTTAAATTTTATAAAGTATTTTTTATTTTTAATAATAATTGCAATAAATTTATCTGATTAATATTTAATTCATTATATTTTAAATAGTTTATTAAATTTTCATTAATTTTATATTATGTGTATGTTTATAATAATAAAAAAATTAATATCTAAGTAAATCAAATAAAATAATTTTATTAATGTACACTAACATAATAAGTAGTTGAGTGAGACTCAAAACTAAAGTATAGACATTGCCCATAGGTAGTGAAATTGCTAAGACATTGTCCATTGCAACTCTATCAAAAGTAGTAGAAAAGGAACTAAGTACCTCTTGCTTCATTTTGTTTATTAAATTTTTTAAAGAAATAATTCCTAGGTGTTTTGGTTAATATCATGAAGGATTATGGATTCTTTCCTCGTATCTCATATGATATATTTTATTTTTTTTGAAATTTTATTTCTCATTTATTTATTATGTTATGTGTTCTCTTTTTTTAACAAGTTTTTACATTTTCAAATTGTAATATTTTATCTCTAATTTGTTTTTATGTGTTTTCATATATTTATGAACAACCTTTTCATACCATTTTCATATTCAAATAGTAATATTGAATTTACATTGTGTTTATGTTTTTTTTAATATTTTAAAAATCTAAATATAAATAATTCGTTGTTAGTTTATTAATTAATCTTCTTAATTTTTTAAAATATAATTTTCTTTCTTAATTTACTTTTTTATTTCCTTCACCATCAATTTTAATCTCAATGTTATTGGTCCCCTCTCAAATATATAAGAAAACACTTTCTTTTCATCTCGATACATCTCTTTGGTTTCTTGGTTTTCAACATCTTCAACATTTGAAGGATTAACTTTTTTTAATTTGAGTAAAGTGGAAAGAACGTTTAAGTTATAAATCCCTAAATATGAATAGTGATAAGTGCAAAGTAAACTTTGGATAGGAAGTGAGGTTTGATATTTGGTGTTTTTTAATAGTATTAATTCTTATTTTTTCACTTTCACTTTTGAGGTAGATAGAAATAAGAGATCATGACCTACATTACAAGGTTATTAGAAGAATGAATACTTAAGTCACTAAAAGAATGAATACTTAAATTGGAAGAATGAATACTTAAGCCACTAGAAGAATGAATACTTAGAAAATTTGGCATATAATTTATGGTCTCTAAGACACTACACAACTAACTTTAAATGTTCATCATGCTCTTCCAATGTTCATGAGAATATAAGGATAACATATAAAAATACTTATACAAACTTAACCAACCATTTTTGAAATGTTCCATTTATTAAACTCATAAATATTGTTGAGGTGTTGTTCAACCCAAAAGGTACCACCACAAATTCATAATGTCCACAAGATGATCTTTGGACAAATTCATAATGTCCACAAGATGATCTTTGGGAGGTTAAAGTTCGAATTTTGTGTAGATAGCCATATCATTGGAATTAAGGTTTTTTCATTTGTCTTTCATCCTTGTTGTATGAAATTTGATATGTTGTATGAAATTTGATGTGAATTATTTATATTGATGTAATATTTCATCCTTGTTGTATGAAATTTGATATGTTGTATGAAATTTGATGTGAATTATTTATATTGATGTAATATTGATCTATGAATCCAATTTTAAATTGTGAATGAGGTATCCAAGCGCCAAATGCACCTATGGTGAAACACATGGAAAAATCATTAATTTGACCTAAAACTCATATGCAAGACTTCTAATAGTTGAGAATGTATATAACATGTTTCGATGAAGATGAAAATCATTCGTGTGCTTGTGGCATTGACCATTTCCTTGATTTCATCATTGAACGTGTCATAAATCATTGAACGTGTCATTATTTCCACACTTGATGTTGCATTTTTAGCACCGATACTGTGATTCATGTGATGCAACCATGTAAGTTGCATGATTATGATATTTTGTTGTTAGACATAGCTCAACATCATTTCCATATTATTCCCTAATTTCCCATTCATCACCACTTCATGTCATTCTTATGGGTGCATGCCACTTTCCCACTCATTAAGAAAATACTTGGCTCATGTATACCATCCTGCGTCTTTCATTGTATGTCTATGTTCTTATTTTTTATTTAGTGTAACCTATGAAAACAAAGTATGAACACCTAGACGTAAAATAGGAAGGCACATCAAATCTTAAAAACACATAAGCGATAACTCAATTATAAATCATAAATTATCCAAGACATCTTCGTGCATAAGCAAAGTTAGTTAACCTCAATGCAAATGAGATGAAATCATGGTGAAATAAGTTATGCATAATTATGATCATCAATGATTAATAAAGCATGTAGCTAATGCAATCAATCAAGCTCGAGGCATGGTGCAAAATGTAAGTATAAATTCAATTACAAATTCGTTAGTATGCTCAACCTTCTCGTACAATTTAAAGAAATCTACCAAGGTAAGATAAGTTAAGGATAGTACTTTGAAATTCCGATGAAACATAGCATGAAAATCTTGTTAAAATAGAGGTCCCCAAGTTTTGTTTTTTTTTAGCTTGGGGCTATTTGATGCCTCAACAAGTTCACAACCAAAAAAAATCACTTATAGAACATTTAATCAACACATGATCCACCCCTCCAAGTGTTAATAAATTCATAATAGAGGTTCCACGCTATATCAAACAAGTTATCCAAATTATTAGGGACACATGGCAAAGGGTATGCATGCTTACTCAAGTTTTACAATGACATGCCCTTTAGATATTGCATACATAGATTCAAGTACATATGATTTACATACTCCATCTCTTGGAAACATTGGGTACAATATTTTATAATATATCATAGGTACTATTACAATACTTCTTCCAAGTATCAACTCTAGGTAAGATATGAGCTCAAAAATCTTTAAGGACCAATACAAAGGATATACACATTTGATTCTAGACTTACCACAAATACTAGGTGTGATTCACATTTCCATAGAATTGTTGTCTTTATTAAACAAAACACATGAACGTTATCTTGTTTTTCCATCACTAATCGATCACCACTACAACCATATAAACTATCACCAACATCCTTTGGACCAACTCCAAAAACTCTATGCTACATCTAGAACATCATTGTCTTTCTTTGTTGCAATCTCATAATTTTACCTCAAAATTAATTATGTCATTAACACTTGGCTTCTCCAATTAGAACAATGCAACTTCACTACATATTTAACTACCATGATAACCAACCAATGGTTATTCGTCCAAACAACTCCCATTCGTCTCTCAACCAAGGTGTCATGCTTCTCAATTAAGGTTCAGTTATAGTATTGTCATCTTGAACAACATATTTGTTGGGAGCCAATTGTACCTTTGGGTTGAACATTAGTACTACAAAAATTCACTAGGAACTTGTTTTACTCCAAGGCCTAACATCAACTTGACGATAAACATTGAACAACTATGCATCTTTTGGACATATTTCTATCAACCAAAACAGCTAGGTGCCCAATCAAGGTGATTTTCAATTATCATGGAAAATAATCTAGATACAAAATGTATCCATCTCAATCCTACACTCTATGAACAAACCAATTTGAGCACTTATGGTGCCATTGTCGTCAAACAACATCTCATCAAGAAGCAATTAGGAGAAACAACATATGTAGCTATATTTTTCTTTCAACTACAACACACCTTATCAAGTAGATTCAAGAATGAATTTTACATTACAAAGAGTTGCCATGCAAGGCTACAATTATCAACATAAATGTTCATCCAGGGCTACAATTTGTGCATGAACTTATGGTTCAAACATAAATGGTGTTGAACCAACTTGCTATGTAGAGGTGAAACTGGGAATAGATACATGCATGGGAGGTTGGGGAAGACTATATAAAACATTTTTTTTTCTATGATTTGTTCATGGGTATATAAGAATGGAGTGAGAATAGTCCTAGCATTTGACATTTTTGTTTGGATAATGTATATAGCACATGCATTTCAAGACTTCCTAATAATAATAATCTATTTTTATTTTTAAGATCACACCCAAGCCAAACACCAAATTGGTGTATGAGACCCCCTTGTTTATGTGATAAGGGACTCCCTCGACAAATGGATTTGACTGCTAAAGTCTACTAAGATATACATACCCTAACCCTCACCATACAAATAAATCAGAGTAAACATGATTTCCACACACGGAAATTTTGTTTAGTAATCTATTCAACAATGTAATAATACACATATAAATACACTAAGATTTAACTAAAGATAAACATACTATCTAAACCAATTAATTTGGAGATAATCTCTAACATCCAACAATATCTAACCACTTTTTAGTCTTATAAGTCACCTAAAAGAAAATTCTACATTATTGAAAATACATTAACAAATCAACCTTTTATTCTAAATACACATTCTTCCTGCTTCAATAATTCCAACATGGAATAAATAGACTAGACAACTAGATATTTTGTGAGAATATATGTGGCCGAAAGGAAAAAACATTCCTTTCATTACAACTGTTCTACATCGCTATTCTTTCTTCTTCAATAATTCCAACATTCCTTTCATTACAACTGTTCTACATCGCTATTCTTTCTTCTTCAATAATTCCAACATTCCTTTCATTACTACTATTCTACACAGCTATTCTTCCTCCAATAATTCCAACAGAGACAATCACTATATAATTAAATGAATAGACTAGACAACTAGATATTTTGTCATAGTATATTTGGCCGACAGTGAAAAACATTTCTTTCATTACTACTGGTCTACACCGCTGTCTATGCTGTTGTTGGTGAACGCATATTCCATCCAGCTCTAAAATCAGGAATGCCTCTGTATGGTCTGAAGATATATTATTGGACTTTGACAGAGCGAATTAGCATCGCGTGGTCTGAAGATATATTATTGGACTTTGAACATATATGGTCTGTAATTTTCCACACCAGACAGAGAATTGTTCATATTCACGTTACGACTGTTTACTAACGCTTCTAAAAGTTCGAACTAGTTTGATTAATTAATAATAATAATGCTTAATTTAAGATTACAGTTCAGCTAAACAAATGACATATGAAAATGTTTTGGGAGAGGATTTTACGTAGAATTATTAGACTATTTAATTTATATAGATATACATATCTTACGTACAACCTTTTAAATTTAAATTTATATAGATGTACATATTCTATCTATAACTTTTTAAAGTAGTATAGATCTATCTTAACTCTGATCTATCTTGATCATAAAGGAATCTAGTCCCTCTAGGTGAAAACAATTTTTAGATGGAAAAAAAACTGATTTAATCTGAATCAAATCATTTGAGATGCAAATACATCTCCTTCATACTAAGTAGTACACCATACTAAGTAGTACATCACTGAAATGTTTTAACCAATATCCACCTTAACTCCATATCTATGGATCAAATCCCTTGAGGTTGCAAACATTTGCTCACATTTTTTTAATTTTAAAAAAAAATTCACCACTAGGGAGTTGATCCCTCTTGGAGCATGATATATATATATATATATAGAGAGAGAGAGAGAGAAGGATTTCTACTATGGGGTAAATTTGAACGAACAAGGGCTTCTAGTCTTGGGTAAATCTGAAATATTATCTCTTATACGCGGTCGTGAATGTGAAGGGTTTCTACTATGAGGTGAATTTGAAGGGTGAAGAGTTTCTACCCTACAATAAATTTGAATTATTAGCACTTATACTTCACAATGAATGTGAAGGGTTTCTACTCTACGGTGAATTTGAACGAAGAATTGTATACTCATAGTTGTCATGTCCCCACAATGTGCCTTGCCATTGTGCACCTCTTGAGGGCGTGTGTCGTTTCTCACTTGGTTGCACTACACCTCTTCACCTAAATAATACCCATACTTCGTTCTAGGTTACCCACGAGTCACATGCCTACTCTAGTGCAACTCTTGTATACTTAGACATGTGTTAACAACTTTAACACTTGGTCATTTTTAAGCATGCATCCATGAACATGAGAAGATTTGCAAAACATGCAAGACAAACATAAATGTAGTGCAGGCAACACAAACCAAGCCTAACACTAGGCTAGAAGTCTTTTTTATTGCAAAACAATTACAATATGAGCACTATCGGTTCGGTTTACAACTTCGGTAGAGTCAAACGACTCACATCACCTCACTAAGACACTCATAAATAGATTTGTCACAACACGACTCTTTTTTGCAACCATCTCCACAACCTCCTGTGGTGCACCTTAGATGTGCCCACAACCGCAAACTTGTTGTCTCTTTGTTTCCACAAACTTCACATATGTTGGTTCTACCTCACACATGCCTCCAACAAACCCGTGTTTCCAAAATTCACCAAAATCATCCTAAAAGAAGCTCGCCCAACTCTACCCATTGAATCCTCCTCAAGGAAGCACAAGTCCTCCCATATAGAGCGACTTGGCTCCTTGAGGGAGCTCTCCCTCTTGGTCTGCCTTAGAACCGCATAAATCTTCTTGCTCCCCTTGTCTTCAAATATGCCTTCTTTGGTTGTGCACACTTGTTCTCTTATAAAGACTCCAAAGGTCACCATTGAGAATCATCGCGTCCTTTGGGGGTGATGCACCCCTTCGCAAACCCATGTGTCCAAATGAATCACCGCACCCCTTCGTGGACCTGGTCGCCCAAACTAACCCATGCACTTGTCAACTGTAGTGCCCCTTGGGACCGACACACCCAACCTTGGTGCGCCCCTCATGTCGGTGTGCCCCAATCTCTTGGTCGCTTAATACTTGGGCAGCCCCCTTGGCGCATTCACATGCCCAAGGCATCCACTTTCCCAAATTGGGAGCTAGAGCAACCCCAAGTTCCATTTCCTTGAGGATTTGGGTGAGGGTCTGCGTGCCCATCTAGTCAAAGACCTCACATACTCCACCATCTCAACTCATTTTCATCCCGGGAAACATTGACAAAATACGCGATCTCCAAGTCTCCACCCAAACTCGTGCCTCCACTACAACTAAGTCTATGGGAAACCCCAAGCTTCGTTCCAACCAAAAACCCCAAATTATGCCAAAGTGGAAATCCCAAGTTTCTCTATGAAGTGGAAACCTCAAGTTTCCACAAATCAACCAAATTGTATTGCGCCCAACTCCACACGATATGATGTCTAATTCAATGTGGTCACTTCACCCAACTCCAAGGAGGAAATCCACCCAACTATATTTGACTTTCTCACTGCAATGTTATTTCCTTATTGTTGTTCAGTTCCGCTAATATTGTCGTTGCCTACTACAACTGATTGTTTCCCACTTCACTTCAAAAAATTTCCTAAGTGTTGAACTCATGTGACCTTGTTGCTACACCCACAACAAATTCTTCCATGTCTCCTCACATTGCATGTCTCAATTCATGTACTAGTTAGGTGATCAATCCAACTATCACATCCAAGTCTTGAGATGTGCCTCCCCATTCCTGAACTTAGTCTTTTTTGTCGCATCTCTGTCACTATGTCCAACTCAACGAGTAAGGGAGGTGTCCATATTTTCCTCACTACTACTACCATCATCTGATCTTCGTCAAGGAGATCATCTGCATTGTCTAAGTGTTTCACTTCGAACCTACTGACACATATGTACTCTTGACCCCCTTTTCATTTTTTTGTTCTTGCCCAAGCCATGAACTAGTTGAATGGTTAGTTCAACCATCACACTCCTTGATACTGCACACCCTCATGCACAAACTGGTCACTTCATTTCGCAATTTGGTCCATCTGCACAACCCTCAAACCAAGGCAAGGTTGTCACTCACCTTGTTGAACTATGAATTCACCCCGAAACAAAGTCTTCTGGAGGAACTTGAATAAATTGTCCTCCTCATTGCACAATTAGCCAATTTGTTGCAAACATTGATCCAGAATGGATCCTGGAGCCAAGATGGGGCTCAGAAAGGCCTAAACATCAAAGTGTTCAGAATCTCTTCAAAACATACGTGTGTGTATGCCTCTACGTTATGAACCCAACACAATTTAATGGGCTCAAACGGACGCTGTATGACCAAGATATCGCGATCTGTTCGTTTTGCCAAACAGACAAAAACATGTTGACTGTACAGTCTGTACAGTGATGACATGGCAACTGAATGTACAGGACATATAGTCGTACATCTGAGGTGGCAGGGTGCATTGGCAGTGACGTGGATAGGTACAGGTGGATGAATCAGAGTGTGACATGTGTCACCACTGTAAGGGTGACACGTGGCACAGGCTTACGTGGTAAGGCCGTACAACCATATGACACATGGCACAGGTTGATGTGGCAAGACCGTACAACCATATGACACATGGCACGGGCTGACATGGCAAGGTCATACAACCATATGACATGTGGCAGACGTGGAAGGTATAGTGGCATGTGACTGGGCTGACACCTGGTAAGATAGGTGGATGAATAAGCGATTGACACGTGGCAAGTATTCGACGAATAGCGTGGTGCCATATGGCCCAGTCCTGGGATACCATGTGGCACCCATCCATTGGCTAGCAGTGTTTGGCAAAATTTGTTTCGGTCTGTGGGATTCGAACCCGTGACCTCTTGTCAGGGCTAGTGTTTTGGCGGGGCCGGGCTAGCCAGTTGGCCCGTGTTGGTCCTTGATTACTAAGGGCTAAACTTTATATTTAAGTTGAAACAATTGTAATATGGGAGGAATTAAGGGTTGGGGCCTAGCCCCAGCCTCGACGAAAATTGTATACATGCGACCACTCCCACATGACCCATTTCTAAACGCTTGGCGTGGGGTTGATGTTTGGAGCTAGCCCCCAATTCCTTGATACAAAATAAGACTTGGGTGTTAGTTTGTGGCGCGGAGGTTATGGGGTTAGCCCCGGTCGGTCGGGCTAGCCTGCCAACCAACGGGCATAACCACAGGCTAGAATATAGGGGCTAAAACCATAGGGGGTGCGTGGAGCTTGTAGACTGTGGCCATATGGCCTTTCACATATAACCAGGAGCTGAGATAGCAGGGAGACAGCATGCAACACTCAACGCTTGGCCACATGGAGTGTGCCCAGGTGACCAGGAGCGTGGAAAAAGGGGTTGCGCCCTGTTTTGAGCTCAAAAGTGGGTTTTAACTTTGTATTATGATTTTTTAATGGATTTTAAGCCCGTTTGAGGGGATTTAATCCATTGTTGGGGGATCTTGGGCCCTTTTTTAAGCCAGATCTTGGGGGGAAGTTGGGATTTTGTTTCCAACTTCAATCCTATATAAACCAGAGGCTCTTGAAGCCATGGAATGGTATTTAGAATAGGAAAATGTTGTTGAATTGTTGAGGCATAAGCCATTTTTATGCAGGGAAGCTATTGAGGAGCATACCTTTGCGGGCCATTTCTGGGAGCTTCGTTCATCCAATTTCGGTGTCGTTAGTTTTGATGGGTTATTGAGATCTGGTAGAACACGACCAACTCATTGTTTTAATCCATTGGTTTATGATGTACATTTGAAACTTCGAACAAAAATAAGAAATCGTCATTGTTGTCCCTTGACTAGGTTTTGTGGAAGTGTTGGTCATGTTTGACCAATTTTGGGACTTCGACAGACTGGTCGAAGACGGAGCGCTAGGTGAAGCGAAGATTGTGGGATATCACCCCCTTTTTTGGGATTTTTGGGTTTAGGGTTTATGTAACAGGTATGGGATGTCATCCCATGGGTCTTACCCATGCTTAGGCCCCTTTTGTAATGTATAAATAGATATCTAGGTGATGTAAGAAAGATAGTAGAGACACTAGATATAAGAGGTATGTGGTGCTAAGTGTTGTATTGTGCTAAGTGCAAGTGATGTAAGTGGTTGGCTCTATGTGATTGAGTTATCTCTATGCATATTGTGTATTGAGAACTTGCAGGGCTAAGTGCAAGTGATTGTAAGAAAGGCTATGTGTTGTGCCAAGCTTGGGGAAGGAGGATCTGGCAAGGTGCGCGCAGATCGCATGTCCTATGCAGAGTTGGTTTTGAGGCTCTGTGCATGTAAGGATATTGACATAACATAATAAAGAAGATGAAGAGTTGGTGGACGTAGCCCCACACTGGGGGTGAACCACGTATATCATGTGTTATGATTGCTTGTGTGTGATTGATGTGATTTATGCTTAGTGTTGTCATCTTTATGTATGTTAGATGCATCTGATATAGTAGCTTAGTTCTTAGTAATGTGAATGAATGCTAGATATTATCTATTTCTATGTGCTAAGTGCTTGGATGTGTTAGATTTTGTTGAATACTGTGTTGTTCTATAATTGGGGTTTTACCTCCGATGTGAATAAGGGTTAAATGATAATGAATGTTAACTGCTAAGTGATTTGTTAAGTACTGTGATCACATATATGTGTCCCAGCTAGGTTATAGACACTTGAGTTCTGCAACCCCCCTGCCTCTACCTCGGGTTGGACTTCATCTGCTTCGCAGGTGTTGCCGAAAGGGCCGGTAGTTAGGGTTTTGTTGGTGCGTTGTTGAAGCGTTGAACCCTGGGTCTTCCACTGTGCCAACAAATGGTTTCGTTGTCAAGACCTGAAACTAGGATTATTGGGAACTGAAGAAAAGAGAAAGCTCTATGCATAGATCTATTTCCCTAGTGCATAATATTCTACTTGACTTGTGAAGCTCTGTGCTAAGAAGAGAAGTATGATATGAATAAAAGAGGTAAGATCTTAAATCTTTGTGCTCTGATAAAGGTAAGATAAGTGGAAATTTTTTCTTCGAAAGAATGGATCTAGGTATGTTTGATAGATTTGGTCCTGGTCTGAAAACTAGGGCACAACTAGAAGAAAGAAGATATGATATCAATAGATCTGATAAAAATAGTGAAAGATATATTATCCCTATGCATATAAAGAATTTTTGGACTAACAACGGGATGCAGGATCCTAGAAATAATTTTTTGTAGGTCATCACTGTGATCCCAGTGCACAGTACAGGAAAGGTTGGGGATCATTTAAGAGAAAGAGAGGATTGACATTATGTTATAATTCCAGAAGACCGGGACATATTGCTAAGGAATGCCCTGGTAGAGGTCCTATTTTCCTTTGTTGTAAATCTATTGGACATGAATTTTTGGATTTCCCTAAGATGATTGCTAAAGTTGAAAAGATGAATATGAGACAAGAAAACCCTAAGGAAGGCCAAGAAACTAAGAATATGCTAGATCACCAGAGAGAATCAGAGACTATATTATTGCAAAGGAAAGAAACACTGAATGATCATAGAGATATCAGTTTATCAGAGATCCTAAAAGAGAAAGAGTGCATAGAAACAAGAATATGAGACTTTGACATAGACTGTGTATTGGATGCAGAAACATAGGTGAATATCATGACAAAAAGTACTTGGGAAATCTTAGGAAAGCCTGCTATGGTTCCTTCACTGGGAGGAATAGGATTGTTTAAAGGAAAGTTGATAACCCTATGTGGAAGACTTACCCATGTACCTATGATTTCTCATGGAGCATCGACATAAGAAGAATTTGAGGTCATTAAGATTGTTGAGAAAAATGCTCGTTTTGCTCTTTTTCTAGGGAAGACTTGGATCGAGAGAGATCAGATCCGAAGGAGAGAAGAAGAGGAAGCTATAGAACAGAAAAAGAAATAATTAAGGGATTTCATGGCTAAGAGAATAGTGTGTTTAATAAAAGAACAAGAGGACACATCGAACCAATTGAGGGCCAGAGACCTAGCTATCGGAGTTGAAAGAACGAAAGAAGACTTAGAAAACTTATCCATGCAGGAGAGTAGAGCACCTACTCCAGAAGAAGTAAGAGAAGGAGTATTATCCTCAAACCTTGTGAAAGATCCT
>SNQJ01S0076427.1:32911-50934 GCA_010110895.2 Picea sitchensis
GCACACTTACAAATAAGATGATCTTTTTCTCATGGTGCAAGTGTAATATAAACAACCTTGTAAAACACCATCTCCTCATCCACAATACATGACTTCCCATGTTGGTTTATGCCAAATGTACATAACCACTAAAAGTTCATATATCCTAATAAATAAAAACATGTTCTCTTTTGAGGTTGTATTTGATCAAAGGTATCCTTCTATCTACTTTGGGGATCCTATGTCTAGATTTTTTTTATCCATATCCATCGTGACAAGCACTTGATCCATTATCAAACTCCTTGTATCGACCTCTTCCTTGCAACCACTGAGTCTCTATCTATTGTGCACTCTCACCATGACAATTATATTTTCCATATTCTCCTAGAAACTATCGATATCCTTAGTACATTACATATCCTATCAAAAAACTAATCAATAACTGCTAAGTAATGTGAACATTATTTATTTCTTAGACTCTAACAACACCAAACCTTTAAGTATGCTTCAACACATCAAATATCATGGAAAAATACCACAAGACACCCAATACCATGGGCCTATAAACTTCCTATGGTAAACCCATTAATGACCAAATCAAGTTTAACCTAATTACTCTCTAACTGAGTCAAGGTTAACTTAACACATTAGGGCTATGGATTCTCATAGGTAGTGGAGAAAAACCTGAGGTATATTTTATTCCATGCCTGTGGAAAAATTTCATGCCCCAAATCTAAATTGGCACTAGGATCATGATTGTAATTTGGATCATCAAATCATGCTAGAGTAAATAAATCTCATCAAAATTATTCTTTATATCAAGTGTTTAGTTCATCAAGTTGGTTCATGAGAATGATCATTGATTCCCTTGCAAGAAAGGCCTTCGATGAATTCACTTACATTTGATTCTTCAGAATTCTATGAAAATTAAATGATTTTCCCTTCAATTACAGTTCATTACTCAATGGTTTCTATCAAATATTCCTATTTTTATCAAGTGTAGTGCCACTTGTTGAGGCCCTCAATAAACCCTAGGCCCTAGGGACTTGAGACCCTCCAAAACAAAATCAGTTCCATCGATGGTATCATATCTTTYTTTGTGACTCAATATTTTGATGTGATCAGTGATCTTGGATGATTCTGAGTTCTTTGATTGGTTTGTCTAACTAACTATATTGACTTATTTTGTTTGGATGTTTATGAAAAAATGGTTGTTTGATCATTGTTTTGACTATAGTTGGATAACTAGCCCAGGTTGGATGATCTTTGAGTCTCCTTTTATGGTTTTATGTTTGGATGGTGTGATGATTTCAAAATATTCTCACTTGCAAGGACCTTATCAAAGTTCCTTTATTTATTTTTGTATCTTTATTGTGTACTTTTCCTTTGATCATTATGGATGATCAATGAGTGGTTTCTTTATGTCAATTGTGTGCATTAGATAGTGAAAGTACATATGTTTAAGAGTCAAATGCATAGTAGTCAAAGAATATATAAACATGTCCCTACAATCAAAGGTTTTTCTTGGCTATGTTACATATGTAATTTTTAATCCCACTACTATCGGGTGCTTCATCACTGATGGTTGGTGAATTTATCATTAAACTAAAGTTATAACTATTTGTGTGAGAATAAAAATTAATGCTTAGATTCTATTAATGCACCTATCATTATATTTCATAATTTATTGTTAATGAGATGCCACAAGTTCATTCTTAATCCTAATCAATGCATTGACATGCTTGTCACTATAAAACATGTTCAACCCTATCAGTTGATAAGGGAGGTTGACGAGCATAAAAAAAGTCAAAAATAAGGAGATTTGATAAATAGAATAGTGGGGATATATATATATATATATTGTTTCAATTATCAATGATATGCCTTGATAAATGTGATAGTGGTATGTGGAGCAAATAATTCATCTTCACAAAACTAACAAGAGACTGAAGGGGTTCTTTTTATCATTATGACATGAAACGAAGCAACATTGAGTGTTGTATTGTCATTGTAATGACACAACACCCAATTATGAGCTATAAACTCTAGGATATGATTCCAAATGTATTCAATCATTCCAACATTCATCGAAACTCATGGTAGACTTCCACCACACATCTTGCTTTCCATTCACTCATAATTCTTCATTATAAGTACAAGAAAGAATTCCTAAAGATAAAGAGGCTATGAACTTGGTCTTTGAATTGAAAATAATTGTTCAACATCTAGAGAGATCATACACTAGTGTCACTAATCTGGAGAAACCTAGACATTTATGTTTCAACCAAAGAGACTTTTGGGTATCATGTCTTAACAATGAACAGTCTAGTAAGCATTACATTGATATAAAGCTTCCCTAGTGTTGCCATGGTATTCAATGAATGTTTCACACCACGTGAAGAAGAAAAGAGATCCACAAGGACAAAACACATTCAACCAGTAGATGTGGCAACAAATAGAGGTGAGTAGCAAGGCATATTACCTATGAAGGATAAAATTACACTCAATAAATGGATGGAGAAATGAAGCAAGGTAAGCATTGATTCATTGTGCCTTTGTTGGACCATCGAGATTAAAAATGTACAAGGAGATAAAATGCATCATCACATGATTTGCAATAATAGGACAAGTGAGCGAGCATATGTCACACTTACCCTCTAGGGCTTTGTCAAATCCAACAACAAGCCAAAAAATGCATGAAAAGGTAAAACATAGCAGTAGAAGAGTTGTAACAGTGGAACAAAGGAGGGATTGATGCATTTTTCCCTATTAGGCATTGTTGGACGCTACCATGAGATAAAAAATGCATGGAGGATAAAAACACAATAGTTAGGAAACTAAGAAAATAAACCAAAGAAGCAAGCACTATTTTTTCCCTTTGGGCATATGTTAGCCCCTCCTAAAGGTTGAAAAATGCATAGGGATGACAAACACAATACCTTGGAGGTTGCAACAACAAAACAAGTGAGAGAGGGATGTATTTTTCCATTATAGGCTTTTTCATATCCTACCACAAGTCAAAACATGTACAAACAAGTAAAACACGTCATTCAAGAAGGTGCAACAACTTCATAGAGTGACAAGTAATGTGTTTTATCCTTAGGGAATTGTTAGACCCTTTAGCAATATGAAAAATGCACAAGAAGTTAAAACACACCAACAAAGGGGATACAAATAATCAAGTAATGCGTTTTGTATCTTAAAGGATTCATCAAACAATTGAGCAAGTCAAAATACACACCAGTGAGCAAAACACATCAATGGAAAGGTTGCAATGACATGTTGGATGAAGGAAAGATATGTTTAACTCTTCAGGCTGGCTAATGAAACATTTTCCTTGCCATATGAGATTTGAAGGAAAGACATTTCCCATAGGTATTAATTGTCTCAGTGATTGGGATTAGATAGCCTTCTTTATTCTTAGCACCATCCTTTGTTGATGTTGATGACATTTCAAAAGTTTCTTTTTTAATGTATTGGTTGTGTTTATTGAGTGTTATGGGAAAGATAGTTGTTCAAATATGGAACAAATCACCAAGTGATGTTGGGAAAAATCAAAACATGGAATCATGTTTATTATGCTCAATTATTTATAAATTGACTAGTTGCAAGGCATAGTGAGCTACTATTTCATAGTTGCTCCATCTTATTTAAAGTTGGTGGGATTTTAAATTAAATGAAAGGTTTTTAAATAGGCAAATTGAATACCTTGGAACCATTGTAGATTGCCCAAGAACAAGGTGTAAGTTCATAATCACATTCCTTATACTTTTTTACCCCCAAATCAACTAGTTATACACCTCACACTCCATGGTGACCTTTCTTATTATCTTGTGGATATGATTTATTATATCGCGATGTCAATTGAAAAGAATTGTTTAGGTGATGAATTAAGTATGATTCTCTTGTCACAAAATATTGAAAAATGCCAAGATGGCATCGTTCATTCATGAGAGGGAAAACAAACTTCTATTGTTCTTATTCATAAACTATGTAGTCTTTGACATTTTAATTATTTCCATTAACAAAGCATGTGTTTTCCTCGTTAAACTAGTTATCCTAGTCATTTTGTTATGGTTTTTGTAGTGAATTATTTAATCTTTGAGGTATTATGGTATCCCATGTTTCATGAGTATATTTTTAATACAAACATGATCTTAAGTAATTTATTTACAAGGATTGCATGAGCAAAAATTAATTGAAGAAGAGAATTCACAATTGGGGATGAAGGAGAATGGAAGCAAGATCGAAGCACCAAGGTAACTTCACTTAAGCATAAGCATGAGAAACAAGAAGGCATTCTCAAACCAAAGAAAACAAGGATGAGTGAAAAGTTCATTTTCCAAACTCAAAAGAAGAGCCAATTTTCGAGCAAGTTGCATGCCCAAAGAGGATGAATAAACAAGGCTATAGACACTATCCCCAACCAAACAACAAATGTGGAGATAACAAGATTTCCAATAAAATGTGAATGTGAGGCAGGCTCAAGAAATTAAGTGTTGGAAGTATGCAATAAAGATAAAGGAAGTGGATATCAAAGCGAAGGGAGTAAGCATCTTGGAACTAGTGTCATTTTGAAAATCACGTATGAATGAGAAGAGTATTATAAATTCTTAATTTTACCGAAATATATTTTCACAAACCAATTGAATAGTCAAAGTGAGAATAAGACAAATTTATAGTGAATTGACATCTTGAGAATCTCAAGAGCCATTACTATCGCCCTATTTTGTAGTCTTGAATATCTATGTGCCCAATTTTTCTCTAGGCGTCAAGTTTTATTCTACGCGCCCAATTTTTCCCTGCGTGCAAGTTTGGGTTACATGCCCCATTTTCACTTACATATTGAATATCAAGAATGTAATTAGAGTTAGTTCAATATTGTCCATGCGCTATAAGGTTGAGTTGTAGGAAGTTGTAACTATTTTGTAACCAATTGTAATCGATCTAGAGTTGTATATAAGGAAATGTAAATGAAATGGTTAGGGTTTGTTGGTTGGCTTTTGAATGTAATTCTTGGTATCAATGATCATATGGAAGAAGCCGAGATCAAGGTTCAAATCCCTCGATAGTTGTGTGGAGTAATAAGGATTCACTTATGGATATATCTTATGGAATGAATAGAAAGGACTATGTGGTGGTTCCCCTTTAAAAATTTCTATGTTATTTATGCTTATCTAAAATGTATGAAAAATGTGTAATTAACGTATGACATTGCATATTCTATTTTCTTATTATTTTCATATGTCTCTATAATGTTCTTTAATGTCTCAAGTGAGACCTTAATCTTTATAGGATGTTGAAAACATCAATGTTAATGGAATTTATTGATTGTTGACATAATTTTGTAACATAGGGTTTGAATTTATTACCAATAGATGTATAAGTTAGTATCTCAAGAATAATCTAGGCTAGTTGAAGAGTCAGGAATCTAGAAGGCTAAGAGCCACAAACTAAACTTATAAATATAACCATTTCCTTCGAGCAAAGGATTCTCCTTTTGAAAATTAAGTTATCTTCTTATGTTAATAAAGAGATCGGTGTTATCTAGTGTGTTTATAGTCTTGCATTTCTCATTTCTCTTGGTGCGTATAAGCATGAGCATTCTATCTCATGGATTAATCTAGTGTTATGATGGAAATATCCTACTTATTTTCCAATATGGATTCCTAATCACTTTATTATGGTACAATGGAAAAAACTAAATCAACTACAAAATATCTTTAAAGAAGGGATTGATTATCTAATATGGGGAAAAAAAGTATCTATGCAAACGCTATTGTATCATGAGTATAGAAGTTGATGATGACACACATAAAAAATTGTCTTAGGAAAAAGAATATGAGTAAAGGTGTGGAACGACAATTATTGTCCAAAGACTCCACATTCTTACCTAGGAGAATTCATAAATGGTGGATTTAAGGGCCCTCAAGATGTGTTGTGTATTAGTGGATTATGAGGAAATAAACTGTATATKCATATACCGTATGCATAAGGTATTAGAACGTAATCAAATCATCTTGCATGCAAACATTCCATCTTAGCTAGCTATAATGCAATTTTTKTATGCATGTCCTTTAGGCCCCCATCCATCTATAATATGTGTCCAACTTTGAAATATGGTAGTTGGGTTTTTCATCTAGAACATTTGGTTGGATACTAATGAACAAAATTTTGAAGACAAATTCTATCCTCTTAAATCCACGCACCATAAAAATTTGGGATGGTCATGGGATTTAACACCTTAAACATTAACATAGAATATAAATCAAACAAAAAATTCCATAATATACATGGTAAAATTCTCAAAGAGAAAAAACATCCATGAATAAAATATTCATTGTATTATGTGTGCATTCCTCCTCACTCTCGCATATCATGAGACTATGATACAAGACCCATTATATAGGGATTAGGAATAAATAACTCATTAATGTTAGTAACCACCTCATAAATAAATTCCATTAACCATATCATGATGGATGGTAGCAAACCCACTCAATGTTTTATTAGTGAGGACAATATAAGGTTAGTTAGAAATCATCTTTATGGGCACAAATTTATGGGCACAAATTTGGAAGGGAAAATATGCATGGAAAACATAATGGGAGGTTATTTCATAAATGATCTCATTTATGAAATGAGATTCAAGCAATAATGTTCACTAATATCATAGGATAGTTTATGCGAAATTGATGATAGATAGTGTGCTTTGTTTTCAAGAAGCTTTTTGCAACCAATTCACACCCCTCAAATCTAGATTTGCTTCTCAAAACATTTGTTTCCTAGGTAGACTTTTTGTTGGTTATATAGTTTGTCACTGGAATTTGAGTCTAAGAGCTTATATTGTTTCATGGAATTAATTTTTAAACTTCAAGGAATTGAAATATGTTACTCATTCACCAAAGTGTATTTCCAATCACTTCATCATGATACTCTGGAACAAACTAAAACTGCAACATATTGTTTTTAAAGAAGGTGTTGGTTATCTAAGATGAGGAAAACAAGTGTCTAAGCAATTTACAATATTCCAAACATATTGATTGAAGACACCACTATAAATTAGGATCATGGAAAAAATATGGGTAAAGTTGTGGAATGTCAATTAATGTCCAAATATCCCCACTTTCTTAGATATGATAACTTATGTAAATGAGGGATCCAAGGACTGTGAATATGTGTTGTGTGGTTAGGAGACTCCAAGATAATAGACTATTTATTCATATCTTGTATGAACAAGGTATCTAGACTTGGATCAATTCATCTTGCATGCAAACATTCCATTTAAACTAGGTATAGTTCAATTTCTCTATGCATGGCCTCAAGGCCCCTTATCATCTAGAACATGTGTCCAACTTTGGAATATGGTACCCAGGTTTTTCACCAAGAACATTTGGTTGGATACTAACCAATTTTTTTTAAAACAAAATCTCTTCTCTCAAAACCACCTAATGTAGAAATTTGGTATGGTCACCCAATTGAACACTTTAAGCACTAACCCACAATAAAAATCAAACAAATGAATGTCATTATTTACACAGTAACACCCTCAAAGAGATATGCATGGATAAAACCATCATTGTATTATGTGTTCATTCCTACTCACTCTTTCATTTGATGAAGCAATGGCACAAGATCCGTTATATGGCATAGTTAACTCATTAATGCCACTAACCACCCCATAGACGAGGTCCACTAACCATATTATGATGGATGACAACCAACCCACTCACCACCTTGTCAATGAAGACATGGTAAGGTTAACTACACATGTGTACATTAAATGTCCATTAAGTCAAGAATAACTAACATGGTGGGATATTCACACCAATATCCCTCCTTAATATTTACTTAGGTTACAAGTGTGAAGTAAATGTGTACTTGCATATTTGATCATATAAATATCATACCAACACCCTCCTATAGTATGCATTTTGGCAAGATGTGGGACAAAAAAATTTCCAAACATTACAAAGAGTCCCCCCTAAAATGCAAGTAAGACATGTAAACAATAACAACCCTTGATTATAATGAGACGCAAACAAACTCGCAATAGATATCCCTTTATAGCAATGGGAAAAAAAATCATTCAAAAATGAGCATAAGTATAACCAATCAAGAATTATGGGAACCATAAAGATGTCAAAGAATCGTCTCTAAAAATGACATAAAATATGATAGAGTATAAGCAATGAGTGATATGACCGAAGTTGTAGGAAAGTGTCAAAAATCAACAAGAGTGCTCCAATCAAGCCAAGATCCAATGTTACAAACAACACATCATAGTAAAAAAAGGCACATAAACAAGAAAGCGAAAGGAGTTGTCATCATAACTCTCAAGAGAAGAGAACTAAGAGAGTTGATGATAAAGAGAATTAGATTGGTGCATGAAAAAACAAAAATATGATAATGATCAACATAAGTGCTTAAAAAAAAAAAAAAATAGTACTAACTAAGTAAACATAGTTGTAGAAAAAAATTCATTAAAAATAAAAATAAAAACACAAAGTTATCAATTTGCTTGAAGGTGTTGGAGATAGAGAAAATTAAATATAAGTGCACAAAAAGGCACCCAAGGGACCCAAACTCACCCCAACATGATCCTCAATATCAAATTGAAAACATTGGAATGGGATAATCATCTTGTTGCCTTTCCTGAATGGGATAATCATCTTGTTGCCTTTCCTCTTTTCTAAATGGCTAGTGAAAATTGGTATGTGTATAGTGCTTGCAGACCATTTAGAAGTGTGTTCAACTAAAACTTAAGGTATTGGAATTTGGAGTCCAAATATCCACCATTCATTTCAAATTTTAGATATTATTTCTCAATAAAATTTGACAATGCAATATTAAATATGTTCTTACTTAATTTCTCTTTAATTCACACAATAATCTTGAATTCTTAAGTAATTACTATAATGAAATCCACTATTAAAACTGCAGGATGACAATCCATAAGACAACTAAACATGATATCAAAGTGACAATCTTTCTTTTTCTCCTTAATTCATACAATAATCTTGAATTCTTAAGTAATTCCTATATTCAGATCCACAACAAGAACTAAAACTTCAAGATGACAATCCTTAAGACAACTAAGCATAAGCATGATGTCAAGGTGGCAATATTTCTTTTTCAAGCATAAGCATGATGTCAAGGTGGCAATATTTCTTTTTCTCCTTAATTGATACAATAATCTTGAATTCTTAAGTAATTCCTATATTCAGATCCACAACCAGAACTAAAACTTCAAGATGACAATCCATAAGACAACTAAGCATGATGTCAAGGTGGCAATTATTCTTGTATTAGTTGAAGTTGTTGAGGATTGGTTCACGTCCTTAAAAACCTAAGCATGATGTAATGAACATCATGTTAAAATCCTGTGTCAAAATTCCACTCTTACAGGCTATTAGAGATGTACCAATGTATACTCAAACAGTGGTGCATTAGGAGGCTCGGAAGGAAAAACAAAAGGATCCACCAACCATTAATGTGGTTGGTCCACTTGCTGATCTCATGAATGTTGTGTGCATCAGGAAGTCTTCGAAGGAAAAAGAAGAATCCACCAACCATTAATGTAATAGGTCAGCTAGCCTGCTGATCTCATGAGTCTTGTCCCAATGAATTGAATTTAAAGATAGATTTTGACCTTTAGCAGTATCAACCAAAATATGTCCACTTACAGTGATGCCCTGAAATAAAGTTAACCTACAACACGAAGATATATAATCAATGGAAGCCAAAAAAACCAAAGACCTTCGCTGTTCTTTACATTTAGTTTGCTCTAAACCCGATTGAGTTTAGGTGGAGACGACTGGTACCTGATAGTATACCCCCGACATAACGACATCACGGACCTAGGAGTGGGCAATTATTGTTGAAGCATTGGGACATTGAGTAGACAACCACAATCCAAGGTACTTGCTGGATGGGAATTATTGTTCGATGGCAAATAAAAGACAACTAGATATTGTGGCAGAAGATCTTTGGCCAAGCTCAAAAACAATCCTTCAGCGCTTATTTTCTGTTCCCTATCTATGCTTTTTTTTGGTGATTGGATAGGTAGAGATATGACAGTGTGACACCATATTCCACCCAGCATTTCTCAGACTTTCACAGAAAGCGTATTACATATGGATAAGGTGTTATAGGATGAAATAATTTTCAGGATAAAGTCTGTAATTGTCTCTGCAAAATAGTCCTAATTAGTCGTGGAAAAGCCTTAACTCCTTTGGCAAAATCAGCTGGCCTTGCTATATATTCAGCATTGCATTACATCTCTTGGTGCTTGCCGCTCTGTGCTTTCTTAAACTAGATTGCTTCTAATTTCAAGTCATCTAAATTCTGAGTAAGCTGCCATTGGCATTGATTCTGTTGAGATGAATTACATGCCTGACCAATTTAAATCCATGATCAATAACAGCAGTAACGTGACTGTCACTGCCAACCACGCTGAATGGCGTTGGCCTGTCCCTCTTCTGTTCGGCGGGATAGCTGCCATGCTGGTCATAGTTGCCTTCACAATGCTCATATTAGTTTGCTCTTACTGGAAAAGCATTGATTCTCCGAATAATGAGCAAGGTCTTAGCGTTTCCACTGAGTTGGGTGTGCACAATGAGATGTCAGGTGAAGATATTGAAGAAGAGAAGGTGGTGGTCATAATGGCTGGACAGCATAATCCCACCTTCCTGGCGAGGCCTGCAGCCGGTTCTTACAGTGCTTTGGAAGTATAAGTTTAAAGAGAGATCTGCTACAAAAGAGATATTGCACTTCCTCTGCTTGCTAACCTGGTAGGAGTTTCTTGTACTGTTATGGGTGAGGCGTTAGGCATGCGATTTGTACTAATTTCATAAGCACTGTGAAAGAGATTGAACATGAGAATTGGTTGGGTCCACACTCAACACATATAAAAGAGATTACAGTATTACACGGGTGTTTGCTAAACGTTTTATTTTTGGGGTTTTTTTGGTATGGTTATGTAAATTTGAACAAAATTGTTTTTGTTGTTTAAATTAGATTTTTAATGTATTAATGAATTCAGTTGATTGAAAATATTGGGGCACTTGGATTATACAAACTTAACCACTCAAATATGCAGATCCAACTATTCGTCACTAAATTTTAAACAAAATCAAACAAAAAAAGTTACCAAAAAATAACCAAAAAGTAGAAAGTTTACACTACTGCTAACTTCACTGTGGAAGTGTCTCACTCTTTGTCAATTGTGTTGTTTTAATCACATGAAATGATATACTTTTAACTGATTTAATCACATGAAATGATATACTTTTAACTGATGATGGTTTTATATTTCTTTTATTATCTCTTGAAGGGTTAAGCAACTGGATGTGGATTGAGATTTGCTATTTTTTAGGACTCTGAATCTCATCTCTGTGAGTTTATATTTGATAATCTTTTAAGTTATAAGTATAATTCTTTGTAATGGAGTAATTGATTTTTAGATCAATCCTTAGTGGTCACCAAATTTTAAACAAAATCAAACAGAAAAAGTTACCAAAAAATAACCAAAAAAGTAGGCTTTCCATACACTACTGCTAACTTCACTGTGGAAATGTCTCACTCTTTGTCAATTGTGTTGTTTTAATCACATGAAATGATATACTTTTAACTGATTTCATATTTCTAATATCTCTAGCGGTTAGTTAAATTGATGTGATTGATTTGCTATTTTTTAGGACTTGAATCTTTATCTCCCTCAGAGTTTATATTTATTTAATTTTTAAGTTATGCTATAATTTTAGAATACTGGAGCAATTGATTTTTTAAGTCATCCCAGTGGTCACTAAACTTTAAACAAAAATCAACAGAAAGTTACCAAAAATGTAAATCCAAAAGTGGTTTACACATCGCTAATCCCCAATCGGAAGTGTCTCACTCTTTGTCAATTGTGTTGTTTTAATCACATGAAATGATATACTTTTAACTGATGATATTCTTTTGCTATTTCTAATATCTCTTTGAAGGGTTAGTTAAACTGGATGTGATTGAGATTTGGTTATTCTTTTAGGACTTGAATTTATTTCCGTGAGTTTATATTTACACTTTTAAGCATGTTATAATTTTAGGAATAATGGAGTAATTGATTTTTTTAGATCATCCTAGTGGTCACTAAATTCCTAAAAACAACTGCACAGGAAAGTTACCAAAAAAATAACCAAAAAGTAGGTTTACACTACTGCTAACTTCACTGTGGAAATGTCTCACTCTTTGTCAATTGTGTTGTTTTAATCACATGAAATGATATACTTTTAACTGATGATGGTTTTGTTATTTTTATTATCTTGGTTAGTTAAATTGGATGCGGATTGAGATCATATTTTTAGGACTCTGAATTCATCTCATGAGTTTATATTTATTAATTTTAAGTTATGTTATAATTTTAGAATAATGGAGGCAATTGATTTTTAGGTCATCCTTAGTGGTCACTAAATTTTAAACAAAATCAAAAGAAAAAGTTACCAAAAATAACCAAAAAGTAGGGTTTACACTCACTGCTAACTCTACTGTGGAAGGTCTCACTCTAATAATTGTGTTGTTTCTTAACTACATGAAATGATATACTTAACTGATGATTTTGGTTTTAGAGTATTTTATTATCTCTTTGAAGGGTTAGTTAAAATTGATGTGGGATTGAGGATTTGGCTCTTTTTTGGGACTTGAAATTATCTCTGTGAGTTTATATATTTCATTAATTTTACAATTGCAATTTTAAATACGGAGTAATTGATTTTTTTTAGGTCATACTTAGTGTAATTAGGGTTGTTTCCTTGTAATTAGGGTTGACTGTTTATTCAGTTTACCATAACCAGTTTATCATCTATACAGAAGACATATACATAAGACATGAGAAAGTATTCAGAGATTATTCAGATATTTCTATTTAACATGGCCATATATATGTTGCGTTTTTCTGTATACACAACCTGGAACAAATTATTCAAAACTTCCGGCTTTTAATCTACAGTATTGTTTCCGTTGTTTCTCCAAGTTCCATGTAATGTTTCTTAATATACAGGCTTTACTAAAACCAATCCAGACGTGCACTGTAATAATTGGACTTCTTTTTGAAATTTTCCTCTGACAATGGAGGCCTGTTCATTTTAACGGTACGACTGTCTACGCACGCTTCTGCAAACAGATTCAAAGCTGCGTGCAGCTTTTCAACTGCCTTACACTGTCCAAAAATAAGTTATCGTCATTCACCAATAACACTTAATCGCATATTAGGTTTTCAAAGCCGCTTCCACACAACTAAAGCCCCAGTACAAATGATATCTAAAGCTCAACTTTTCTCCTTAAATATAGCTCCTCATTAACTTACCTACAGGAAAATCCCATTGGTTGCATGTATGCATGTTTGTTTGTATTTTTGTATATATCTAACTTGTGTGAATACTTCATAATATGCACACATTTGATAAATGTTTTACAAATGTGGAATTCTATTAGAATTTGATATCTTTTATAGTTTTGAGTTGTTAATATGTTTCTTTACATTAGAGGAAGATCAAATTTTATTCAAGCAAAAGTAGTTTTAGGTAATACTCCAAGACCAAGCAACCTATAACATTTTTATCAACATTATCTTTGCACTTTCTCTTAATTTATGTGCAAATGTTTGGCATGTTTGATGTGAGTTATCCTCTCACATAGATCCATCTTAACCCAGGATCTATCAAGGGTTGAGGGGATCAAATCTCTAGAGGTACAAACCTTTTTTTAGAGTGCAAAACTTGAGAAAATATTAAAAGTTTGCACTTCTAGATTTGATCCCTCTGGACACTTAAATCTTTGGTTACTTGATGAATCTATGTTGATAGTAATAGTAAATATGCTAAAATTAATAGAATTAATAGTAATAGTAAATGTCAAAGTAATAGTAAATATAATATATACTTATATATATGTAATAATAATAATCTATTTTTAAAGTCATGACTAAACTTGAGACCTGAAGTGAAGCATGTCGTGTGTTTTGTTTTTATTAATTGAGTTGACTTTTTTAATTGAGTTAACTTTAAACTTTTGAAAATTTTGAAATCTAAAGATCAAGTGACAACTTCTCCTTCATAGTGGATTGTAGAGCGCCTCTGAGCACACATAGAAATTAAATTTGTCAATAATAAATGAAAAAAAAACAAGCTTTGAGATAGAGTGCACACTTCACTTTTATGTTCTAGCCAATCTTCTCTAACAATTCATTAAAATAAAATAAAAACTACCATCTGAGTTTTTCTCTAATTTGAAACTTTGCTAAGAGTTTGGGGAGGGGACTTCAAACCCTAATGAAAATCCTTCAAATCTATGGTGGATTAGGATAATCACTTGACCCTAATGAAAATCCTTCAAATCTATGGTGGATTAGGATAATCACTTGAGTTCTAGTCCCTTTATTCATCTTTCTAAGCCCTAGTGTTACATTTCCAAGGCAAATTCCAACCATGTGATCATTGTTCCACCTAGTCTAATTCAAAGAGATATCGAACACGAACACTCATGCTCTAATATGTTGATTTACTCGCTTATTCTTGAGCATGCCCTATGGAGATAAATTTAAGCGAACTCGAACATGTAGGGATCAATTGATCTTCACAAGTTATGCACAAAGGGCTTCTTCATGGGCACTTCCATTGGTTCAACCTTTATTTTTTCGAATCAGCAAAGTACATATTTGCTTATTATTATAAAAAGTTGTTTTAACTAACAAATGAAGACTTTAGTCATGCTCCAGTGTGGATTGGATTTGCTTATACCCTCTTCCAATTGAGTTTTAGAAGAAAAAAAATCTTGAATCTATAGTGATTTCGATTGGTAATTTTATTAAGACTTTTCACACAATCAAGACTAAACTTTACACTATATAAGTTGGACCTTTGTTGTGACACATAGGAAATAAGTGATTTCATATTTAGGAGTTAGTTAATATCAACCTAGTTTAATGTGTTTGTAGGTAATGTATGTTTTTTAGTATTATTATATAAGTAATTAATACACTATTATGTTATAAACATAAAGTGATTTGATGATCCATCTTCTCCTCAATATTAATCTATGGTTGCTTAGCACATGATTGATCCATGATTTATATTTAAAGAGCATGAAGGGTCATCTATTGATGCTTGTTAGTGAGAGGTGTTCATGTAATATATTTGTTTTTGCATTAATATATTGCCTCAAGTGACTGTGTTGCCTAAAGCATGAAGCTCAACCTCGTCTCATGTTATTCAACCTCATCTAATGTTGCTTCTATTGGTAGCTAGTTGGCGAGATAAGAAGTTGTCGATCATGACTCGTTCTAGTTATTGGGCTAAGAATATTTTACTACAACATACAAAAGTCTCTTAAAATTGGTCTAAAATGATGTCTAATTTGAAATGGTCTAACATGATTGATTTTTCCCATGAGAACACATGGTCTAAATGAACATGTCCTCATGAAATAAGGGTTGTGGATTTTTTCCCTCTTTGAGGGTTTTAACCATGTAAACAAATTGGGGTCCTAATTTTTTATTTGTGTATGTGAACGATTATCTTAAGGTGTTTGACTTGTGTGGACATATTACGTTTTTTGAATACTTGTGTCTGCATGAACATATGAGAAGCACTCCTTGAATCTATAATTATGACATTTTGTAACCTAGAATGGAGTAAAAGAATTGACTTCAATCAAATTCCCTTCCATTATAGATATTGTCACACACATGGACCCTTAGCCCAAGAATTCCATACTCATAATCCTACTCCATATCTGCAATATCATACAAGCACCCAATGACCAAAAGTAGATATTTAAAGGATTTTAGTCCCATACAAAGGAAACCAAAATCATCTTAGAAGGAAGTGGACAAAAGGTTTCATAAGAAAACCATGGGTCATGAGAATAATGGATATGAGATATTGAGCTCAAGTGTAGTCATGGTTTTAGATAATGAACTAACTATCTCCTTGACTTAAGTGGAAATAGGGTCCTCCTCTTGAGTTGATACAATGACAATGAATAAGCCAATGACCATATAAAATGATATCCATGAATAAATGGTAATATGTGAACCACTAGACTAGTAAAACAAGCGAAGTCATTTAATTGGGAGTGTTACCACCTAAACTGGCACCCTAGTGGAAAGTCCAACCATGGGTGCTACCTCGGGGAAACAAGATGGGAATTGCACCATTGTCACCTCAGTACAATATTCCCTTCACTTTAGGCCAATTCCCAAAGGCCAAGGGGGTATCCCTACCTACCAATGCTAGATATAAAGTAAACCTCTTTAGTGAATTATAACCATGCAATCTTGTGATCTACTTCAATGAATCCACAATATGTATGAAAATATAATGCACAAGGATTCCAATAAGTGATTAAATGCTTCCAAGATAACAAATTAACACCAACAACACAAACCACCAATTATCCACTTAAGAGGGTTAGGAGCTAGTGGATTTGTGTGTGCCAAATATGATGTGAAAGATGAAGAATGAAGAAAACTTCATATTTTCATTTAAATGATTATCACTCTAATAAATGAAACTTCAAGAAGCTAATTGGACATGAAACACTTCACGCTACTTTAGGGGAAAATGAGTGAAATTGGCTAGCGATAATTTAAAGTGCAATGTGTGTTTTGAGTGTCAATCAATCATATGCTAAGAACAAGAAAATCTTGAGGCTTTCCAACACTTTCAAATCTATTTGTATGATAAAGTAATGTAGAACTTCATATTTGGAGTGAAAATTAAACCATCCAAGAGAGAGATCTTCCACTTATGAGCAAGACATATTAGACAATTTAGCTAGGGATAAAGATATGTAACACAATAACAACCTAAGAGATGTTAGGATCAATTTCACAAGAGATATAACAATGTAATAATCAAAAACTTTAAAAATAGAAGGTGAATCCCCCTAGGGTTATTCAACATTAGTACTAGAATTCACCTAAATGATATCTAAACAAACGATATTCAATTATAAGCAATGTCGAGATGAATTTCACCACTAGAAATGTAAGATAGACTTGTAGCAATGTTCTAGCAATGAAGTAGAAGCTAGGTATGAGAAAATAATGAACCTTTAAGAACCAAACCCTAACTTTAGGGTTTCTCCAAACCTAATTTTTATTTCTGTGGTGAGAGATTTGTTTAGAAATTGTCGGAAGAACCACAATGTTTTTGATAGCTTGTCGACGTTTCCCGAACCTTAACATAACTTGATCATTAAAACCAACCTTATTAAAACAAATTTATACCAACATACCTTATCAAAATCCCTTTGACATACATTAATAATATTATTATTATTACCTTTTTACATATTAAACCTAACTTAACCTTAACCAATATCTACTGGATAATTAAAATTAAACCATTTCAAGACCAACCTAATTGATTCCAAATTATAATCTTCTACCACTAATATAACAATAATAATATTAATACTACCTCATTAAATTAACCCTAAATTTAACCTATAATTAACATAAAAATTAATATTAATAATATTAACACCATCTGGTTATCAAATTAAACCACTAATATAACAATAAYAATATTAATACTACCTCATTAAMTTAACCCTAAATTTAACCTATAATTAACATAAAAATTAATATTAATAATATTAACACCATCTCGTTATCAAATTAAACCACTTAATTCATTAATTAACTAAATCACTATTAAATACCTATTTTGAAAAATCTTCTCAAACCTAGGGTTTCACTTAGCCGACCTTAGTTCTCCACCCTCCTCATCATTATTTATTAAGGGTTCCTCTCTTATTTTTCCTCTGGATTTTTTTGTCCTGAAGATGGATCCTGTTGTGGATCTGAAACGCCGACAAGCTATCAAAAACACTGTGGTTCTTCCGACAATTTCTAAACTAATTTTTATTGTTTTTATGTATTTTCCATATTTGAGAAAGCCTTAAAATCAACCCACAACAAGTTATATGAAACCTTGAAGCACAATATTATCGGGTCATTTTTCCTTTTTAGGGTTAGGGATAAATAATTAAGCACAAAC
>SNQJ01S0076427.1:50984-64067 GCA_010110895.2 Picea sitchensis
CCCTAATGAAAATCCTTCAAATCTATGGTGGATTAGGATAATCACTTGAGTTCTAGTCCCTTTATTCATCTTTCTAAGCCCTAGTGTTACATTTCCAAGGCAAATTCCAACCATGTGATCATTGTTCCACCTAGTCTAATTCAAAGAGATATCGAACACGAACACTCATGCTCTAATATGTTGATTTACTCGCTTATTCTTGAGCATGCCCTATGGAGATAAATTTAAGCGAACTCGAACATGTAGGGATCAATTGATCTTCACAAGTTATGCACAAAGGGCTTCTTCATGGGCACTTCCATTGGTTCAACCTTTATTTTTTCGAATCAGCAAAGTACATATTTGCTTATTATTATAAAAAGTTGTTTTAACTAACAAATGAAGACTTTAGTCATGCTCCAGTGTGGATTGGATTTGCTTATACCCTCTTCCAATTGAGTTTTAGAAGAAAAAAAATCTTGAATCTATAGTGATTTCGATTGGTAATTTTATTAAGACTTTTCACACAATCAAGACTAAACTTTACACTATATAAGTTGGACCTTTGTTGTGACACATAGGAAATAAGTGATTTCATATTTAGGAGTTAGTTAATATCAACCTAGTTTAATGTGTTTGTAGGTAATGTATGTTTTTTAGTATTATTATATAAGTAATTAATACACTATTATGTTATAAACATAAAGTGATTTGATGATCCATCTTCTCCTCAATATTAATCTATGGTTGCTTAGCACATGATTGATCCATGATTTATATTTAAAGAGCATGAAGGGTCATCTATTGATGCTTGTTAGTGAGAGGTGTTCATGTAATATATTTGTTTTTGCATTAATATATTGCCTCAAGTGACTGTGTTGCCTAAAGCATGAAGCTCAACCTCGTCTCATGTTATTCAACCTCATCTAATGTTGCTTCTATTGGTAGCTAGTTGGCGAGATAAGAAGTTGTCGATCATGACTCGTTCTAGTTATTGGGCTAAGAATATTTTACTACAACATACAAAAGTCTCTTAAAATTGGTCTAAAATGATGTCTAATTTGAAATGGTCTAACATGATTGATTTTTCCCATGAGAACACATGGTCTAAATGAACATGTCCTCATGAAATAAGGGTTGTGGATTTTTTCCCTCTTTGAGGGTTTTAACCATGTAAACAAATTGGGGTCCTAATTTTTTATTTGTGTATGTGAACGATTATCTTAAGGTGTTTGACTTGTGTGGAGATATTACGTTTTTCGAATACTTTTGTCTGCATGAACATATGAGAAGCACTCCTTGAATCTATAATTATGACATTTTGTAACCTAGAATGGAGTAAAAGAATTGACTTCAATCAAATTCCCTTCCATTATAGATATTGTCACACACATGGAACCTTGGCCCAAGAATTCCATACTCATAATCCTACTCCATATCTGCAATATCATACAAGCACCCAACGACCAAAAGTAGATATTTAAAGGATTTTAGTCCCATACAAAGGAAACCAAAATCATCTTAGAAGGAAGTGGACAAAAGGTTTGATAAGAAAACCATGGGTCGTGAGAATAATGGATATGAGATATTGAGCTCAAGTGTAGTCATGGTTTTAGATAATGAACTAACTATCTCCTTGACTTAAGTGGAAATAGGGTCCTCCTCTTGAGTTGATACAATGACAGTGAATAAGCCAGTGACCATATAAAATGATATCCATGAATAAATGGTAATATGTGAGCCACTAGACTAGTAAAACAAGCGAAGTCATTTAATTAGGAGTGTTACCACCTAAACTAGCATCCTAGTGGAAAGTCCAACCATGGGTGCTACCTTGGGGAAACAAGATGGGAATTGCACCATTGTCACCTCAGTACAATATTCCCTTCACTTTAGGCCAATTCCCAAAGGCCAAGGGGGTATCCCTACCTACGAATGCTAGATATAAAGTAAACCTCTTTAGTGAATTATAACCATGCAAGCTTGTGATCTACTTCAATGAATCCACAATATTTATGAAAATATAATGCACAAGGATTCCAATAAGTGATTAAATGCTTCCAAGATAGCAAATTAACACCAACAACACAAACCACCAATTGTCCACTTAAGAGGGTTAAGAGCTAGTGGATTTGTGTGTGCCAAATATGATGTGAAAGATGAAGAATGAAGAAAACTTCATATTTTCATTTAAATGACTATCACTCTAATAAATGAAACTTCAAGAAGCTAATTGGACATGAAACACTTCACACTACTTTAGGGGAAAATGAGTGAAATTGGCTAGCGATAATTTAAAGTGCAATGTGTGTTTTGAGTGTCAATCAATCATATGCTAAGAACGAGAAAAAATTGAGGCTTTCCAACACTTTCAAATCTATTTGTATGATAAAGTAATGTAGAACTTCATATTTGGAGTGAAAATTAAACCATCCAAGAGAGAGATCTTCCACTTATGAGCAAGACATCTTAGACAATTTAACTAGAGATAAAGATATGTAACACAATAACAACCTAAGAGATGTCAGAATCAAGTTCACAAGAGATATAACAATGTAATAATCAAAAACTTTAAAAATAGAAGGTGAATCCCCCTAGGGTTATTCAACGTTAGTACTAGAATTCACCTAAATGATATCTAAACAAACGATTTTCAATTATAAGCAATGTAGAGATGAATTTCACCACTAGAAATGTAAGATAGACTTGTAGCAATGTTCTAGCAATGAAGTAGAAGCTAGGTATGAGAAAATAATGAACCTTTAAGAACCAAACCCTAACTTTAGGGTTTCTCCAAACCTAATTTTTATTGTTTTTATGTATTTTCCATATTTGAGAAAGCCTTAAAATCAACCCACAACAAGTTATATGAAACCTTGAAGCACAATATTATCGGGTCATTTTTCCTTTTTAGGGTTAGGGATAAATAATTAAGCACAAACATTTGATAAACTAGTCTAGGAAGATAAAATAAACCATGAATTGTGTACTAGAGTAGGAAAGAAATCCAAATTGTAATTTTTCTTTGATTTTTTATCGTTAGATTTATTTCTAAAAAAAATAAAAATAAAAAAGATTTTGAATTGTATGGTTTTATGGTTGGTTGTTTGAAGAAGACGAAGACAAGTGCCTTATTCCCACTAGGGCTTATGGGGTCAAGAAGGATGTCCCTCTTAGAATTGGTCTATCTTATCTTAAAGGATTAGGGCTAAAGGACTAGAACCCTAGGGGTAGAATAGTCTCCTATCTAATCAAGAAAAGGTATGAAGGACCTACAAGAAGGGGTTTCCAAAGGAAAGCACCTTCACCAACAAGATCAACTATATCTTAAATAAAATACTTAAAACCCTTGCCAAGGAACTAAAGGAAAAACAAAACAAGGACTTAAGCGCTTACCAAACTAACAAAGGAAGAAGGAAGGGATTAAACCCTAAAATGTCTTCCCTCCAAGTGGTATACTTACCCCTCAAATGGATTGGTCTTGAAAGATTGTAGAAGTCTTGGACTATCACAACAAATCTTTAATGCACCAAGAATAAACCAAGAAGAAAGAGCTCCATGAATTGACACCGAAAGTTACCTCCAATAGGTAGGTATTCAACAAAATTGTATTCTCAAAGAAGTAATCAGCAACAACAACCATTTGGAATGAGAGGGCCCTATATTTATAGAGGAGGCTTCTACATCGTTCTCATTCTTTATTATTTTATATCTCCTAAAATTTGGACTAAGAGAATTACAAAAATTGACTTGTCATCCACAAAATAAAGGAGACTAAGTCAAACTACAAGAAAAATGTGTCATGTGTATAATAAACCCTCCAAGAAAGGATGTCGTCCAACATACGTGAGGTAGAATATGGTGGAAATACCTCAAAATGTCTCTCAAAGGTAAGAAAGGATCCTAAAATCATGGTAAAATCGTCCTCCAAGGAAGAAAATTCATCAACCAAACCAATGTCTAGCCTCAAATGTAGGGACGACCACACGTGTGAGGTGAAAATGCTCCAAATAAGAGGATAGCTCCTCCAAATGTACTCCAGTGTCCTCATATGAAGTCTCCAAGGTAAGACCATATCCTCATATCATGCAAGTGACCTCCATAAATGATGGAATGGCCCTCTCCAAGTCAAAATAAATCCACATGTGCTCAAATGGCTAGTAGGTATGTCTTGCAAAGGGTTCATCCCTCACATTAGGTGAAAAACAACTCAAAAAGTAATGAAAGAGACAAGTGTTCAAGGATATTCAATGTGACGTGTCAAGAGGAGACTCGTGAATGTATAAATTGCCTCAAAGTGTCTTGGGTGAAGTGATCAGTTCCTTGGGATACATGAACTACCTCTATATATGTGAAACTACCTCAGAAAACATGAAATTGCATGAGAAATTGTAGAATCATCTCCAAGAGTCTACAACCAAACTGTGACAAATACATAAGAGGGGATCTATGGTTAGTCATAATATAAGTGTGCTCCAATAGGTATGACAACCTTTACATGTGAGATTTACACTTTTACATAGATAAAAAGGGCCTAGAGGTTGTAATACCCCTAGGTCGAACCCCAATTGTAAATGTACATATGCTTTATAGGTTGGTGAGTCGGGTTGTTTTGGGCCAGAGTGTCTTTGTATATATGTTTTGAGGCTAGAGTGCATGTTTTATTATGCCGGGGAGCTTATCAGTTGAAAGGCCAATGAGCCTAAAAAATGTAATATGAAATTACACACAATGATATTAATAAAATGCATCACTCTTGTAGACCAATTCAAACGAAAGAGTATGGGGGGATAGGACTCCATGAGAGGGAAAGGGGGATACGAATCTAGAGAAAGGGGCTAAGCCAAGGGGGATTAAGCCAAGGGAATAGTATTCCTAAAGTCAAAATTCAAGTGATATAATTTTATCTTGAGTTCCTAAAGGTTGGGAATAAATCACCGAGTGGATTCAAAGGCAATTTCTAGAAATGACAAGTGTCAAGCTAGGAACATGCAAATATATTATTGGGAATTAGTGTAATTCCAGGATTCATTCCATCATTCACTCCATCATTCCATCATCCGTAACTTTGTTGAGAGAGATGGAAAGCTCATTATTACCCTGTAAATCCTTAGTAGTTTGGGTTGAAGAAACATGTTATCAGGCTTATGGAGCATTCTCTTTTGGTGAGAGAAATATTGGGTCAGTGGGTGTTGAGCTCTTAGAGTAGACTTGTGTTCCAGGTGATACATAGCTCTGAGACTTCCTGGTCGTCCTATTTTTTAAGCTATGGAAGGGAAGTGGGATAGTCGAAGGACTGCTGAGTAGAGAAGGGGTACACTTCTTGGGGTAGGATAGGTACACTTCCTGGGGTGGGATAGTCTATGGGGAATGAGAGGTTGTGATTTGGTAACTTTTGTTGGGGTTGGCACTTGGGCCTTTCTTTTGTGTGCTATATGTTAGAACTTATTTTGTCTTAGGAATCATTTTCCCTAGTGGAGTCATGGACCCAATGCGAGGGTGACCTATTGTTGAGATTGCATGAATAACAAAGTCTACGGTTGGGAGGAAAGTCTGAGGTCTATAGCTAGTCAAAGATTTTGATTAAAAGATAAGTATATTTTATGTGTTTGATATGAATGTTGTGTGATTAATTATGTTATTTCTATTGTATTATTATTTTTATAATTATGCTTGAGGATTATATGTTGTCAGGAATTCATGTGTTTTCATATGCAGGGCATATACATTAAGTAAATGGTATCGGAGGGAAACATTTGTGTGGCATGGCTCAGCCTAGATGGATGGGCATGCTATGAAGATACTCTAAGTCATGTTTCCTAGTATATCCATCCCAATACCCTTGCATACCTACCTAGGCCATAAATGACCAACATGTTGCCAACTTAATGCCACCAGGGGGGATCAACTAAGCTATAAAATCAAGGACTATATTGAAATGGGGGATAAGAGGACATGCCATGACTAACCACCAAGGGTCTATAGATACCATATAGACAATACATAGGTCATCTAAGCATGGTCCAATACAATACATGAGTACAAAATGGTCACACTTTTGATTGATACATGATACAATGATACAAAGCATCACAGTGGCACAATTGATCATGGGACTTTGAGCTCGAATATCATTAATATATGCACAAATGTTTCTCATATGATGGGTCACATATGGTGAAAAAATATAAGGTGCACTAAAGTGAATATGAGGTGTAATAGGGAGATATCTTTATCAATCAAAAAATCGGCGAATCCATCTACTTGAAAATCCTTCTAGTGACATGGCATATGAGAATGAGATGGAAAACCTCCTTAAAAAACCTCATAATTTATTTAATATGGAACTCTTAATGGATTCATTCACATAACATATTCTAAAGAATGTTTCTACAAAACAACTATCCCAACTCCAACAAGATCTCAAAGTAGCAGTTAATTAAAAAATTATAGTTTGTGAAGGATGAGTCCCCTTCATCCCAAGGAAAAACATCATCACATCCCACTTAGGCTTCCATTATAAACCAAGGGATAAGGGGTTATATATCAACAACAAAAAATAATACACTAGGATTTGGTAGATTCCAATAAGGTAAGACAAATTAATGGTTATTTTCCACTCCAACTAAAGAATATCTAAAATGAAACTCCTTTTCTTGGAATATTCAAGGATTAAATTCCCTGGATTAACAAATATTACCAAAAAATCAAAATAACAAGTGAGAAATATGATACAATGCTTATTCAAAAATCAAGGAGTAACATGGAAAAAATGATGAAGCTCGCAAAGACAATATGGAGGAGGTTTGGTTGCATAGCAAATAGTTGCCTTGTCATTTTTAGAGGATAATTAACACTATGAAACCCAAAATAGTTGCCTCATCATTTTTACAGGATAGTTAACACTATGAAACCCAAAAGACAAGAGAATATATAAACCATCTAGTAGTAAACATATGATTTTCACTATATGAAACTCAAAAGACAAGAGAATAGATCAACCATCTAGAAATAAAAATTTGATTTTCACTATGATTTTGAATAATAGTGATATTAAATTTAGACTAATAAATATGTAAACTCCAACGAACCTCCGAATAAACATGGATTGTTACTATCATTATTCAAATATACCAAGCTTATTTCAAGGTGGCCATTGATTATAACCAATTATTGTTGGTAACATTTTTATCAAAAGACAAGTTTTATATATTGAAATAATTTAAATTAGAGAAAACAAGATCCCCTAAGGTCTCATTGTTATCATAAAAATGTCAAACAATTCCTCCTTCATAAAATTAACAACTTGCAATCACAAGAGAAAAAAATTTGGAAACAAAAAGCCAAACTCCAATGGTTGAAAGAGGGAGTGGGAATACAAAGTTGTTCCAAAAATTATAATTAAGCATAGAATTTTTTTTTAAATGATAGTTTAAAATCTCAATAAGTGAGATCCTTGACTCATGAATTTATATATATATATATATATATCCCCATGATACATAGGAAACATTGAAAGCTATTTTATCAATAATATAATATGTATATATAATTTTTTGGCGAATCTTTTAGTCAATTATATAATCTTGTAAAATCTTGGCGAATCTTTCACTAAATTATAAAATATTGTAAAATATTGGAGAATCTTTCATTGAATTATAAAACCTTCTAAAGTCTTGGTGAATTTTTGGTAAAGTATAAAACCATATATAATAATAGGAAAATGTATTCATTAAACTGTAATATACTCATTTTACATATTTGGAAAAAAAAAACATAATTTGTCCATCCTCTAGACAACGTTGCAAGCATCATGGGTTGTATTTGTCAAGGTTCTCACTATTGTAATGCCTTGTGACGCTGGAAGTAGACAGAGAAGGCAGGTAGCTCCATGTTCACAACAAAAAACGGTATCATACTAGATAGTAGTGATGATGAATTTGAAGGATTGTTGAAATCCTAGTAAGGTGCACCACTAACCACCAAAGAATTGTGTTGGATGCTAGTTATCAGATCCCATTGAGTGGGCCCTTTCTATTACATAAATTAGATCCAAAAATAACCTAAAGGGTGGTGCCCCTTATACTTCCCATTACAACATAAAATATGCTTGAATATTTCACCCTCTCTATTGTTTCATTATCTCCAAGAAGCACCCTTATGTGTGTGATAAAAATAATCATCTTCTCCTTGGAGGTTGTGCCCTTCCATGAGTCAAAAATGTGAAATAATAGCTCAAGAAGTGTGCATTGCTGCCATTGGGAATGGGCCTTAAGAAATGCTTATTTCATCACAAAAAACCTTGCAATAATCTCATAAGAAATCACCCTACTATTGTCATGCTTATGGAACCTTGTTGCTAATAAATTCCTCATAGGCTACATCCTTTTGTTGGTTGTTCAAGGCCAATTCAATGACAAGAATAAGGTCTGCATTGAGGATGATCATGATTCTGAAATGAATATCAACAAGGATCTCAATTGGAATATATACAAGATCATCCCTTAAACCTACTAATAACAATATCTAGTGAAGCACATTTTATGCTAATTCACGATGTATTTCACAAAAGGAAAGAACATTGACATTGTCTTTCAGAGACAATAGAAATAGCTTATCTAGATCTCCCATATCCATCCTTCTATAGATAATTATTAGCTTCTTTGCAATCACTTTTGAAGGATCTACTACAAGCTTAATACTATGTTTATGTGTGTTTTCCTCTGCTAACGTATCATGATATTTCTAAAGTAATGTTGAGGTAGCATTTCTACATTTTGCAAAGTATCCCGCTGAAACCGTTGTAGAATATTTCTTATCAATTCCATTCACATACATAATATGAATCTGAAACAATTTTTATATACTTACAGTGTAATCTCTTGCAGTGCATGGATATATGACAATTCCATTTGGGGTGATGGGATAGATGACTTGATGTCTCTTGAACCAATCAATGCAAACATTCAACTGAGATCCTCCCTTGCATGTTTTCTACACAATAGCATATATCATATATCCTTTGGCCCTTTTGGTTCTCCTTAACTAACAAAACCCATGCAACTTCCTTAGCACTTTATGGCTTGCCCTGATTCAAGTGTTTATTCACAATTTGAAACAATAATACTATAATACTCTGATAAATTAGGTTCGCATTGTACATTCTTACATATAGACTATACATCCTGATTTTGGAAGATAACATTTACAAAGATAGGATAATTATATATAAATGTCGAGGGATTGGAGGGATATGTTCCTAATTTGGAATAATAAATACCTTGGCACCTTTATCAATCAACCACTTCTCAAAAGAACTTGGGTAGCTCAAAAAGGCACCCTAAGACTTAGGATGTGATTCTACCTTGTATAAAACATTATTATAAATGACTTGTCCATAATTCTAGCAATAAGTCACCATTTGAGACATCTTTAAGATTGTTTCCTTGAACACCTTTTGACATTTCATTTTCTCAAGCCATTGTGATGGTAAACAAGACAATTATGAAGGTCAAGAGAATTCAACAAACATGCACAGGTCGAAGAGGAAGAGGTATAAGGAGAGGCATGATCGACATAACATACCTCATCAATATCAGGTGGAGATATGGTATGATTGCATTTGAATAATAATCAATTACAATGCCCAAGGAATCTATATCCTATTAGCTTTGGTCAATGACCATAGAGGTGATCATGCAGTGGAGGCGCTCAAAGCCACTAAATCTTAGGGCCTTACAAAAGGCCTCCTTTATACAAATATTAAATGGCCTTTGTCCTTCCATTGGTATAGCCCTTGACTTTATAAATCTGTGTCTCTTGTCCTCCAAGTTTATTTAATTAAAATATTTTACAATTCGTCCTCATTCAAAAAATTATGTGAACGATTAGTTTTTTTCCATATTGATAATACAAAACACTATTTCTCATCTTTACCATTCATTTTCCCAGTACAAAACACTATTTCTCATCTTTACCATTCATTTTCCCAGTAGAAAACACTATTTCTCATCTTTACCATTCATTTTTGTTGATTAAGGTTGCTTGTCATTGATGTCAACCCTTGAAGAAATTCCCATAGCATAAAGGTTGGGTAATTGACCCAAGATTGTTTGATGTAAAGATGAATCATTATTGTCTTTTCGTGGTTGATAATAAGTAGAAATGGATGAACTCCAAAGTGGTCCCCTTATGGTGAAAGACCTCACGGGAAGACGCTTTGCGGATTGAGTTATCCTAGAAGTATGGTTAGAGAACCCATGATTATTTGATAGAATAATTAGATGAGCGATGGGTGAATTTTTAGATTAGAAACTTATCCTAGATGGACATTTCTACGTCATGCTATTTTTAGGTGGTATGTGGAGCGTCACATAACTCCTCAAGGTTAGAGAGTTATAGCCATGAGGATGACCAGGTTTGGGAAATGGACCCGAGTTTGTTTGATGGATAATGGTACTTATTTTTTGATATATTTTAGTAATACTATTCTATATGGATATACATGTCATTCCATTTACGGTGGTATGTGGAACTTCACATAACTCCTCATGGTTGAAGTTATGGCCTTCACAGTTGGAGACCCTCATATGTCATCCCATTAAAAGGTCAGTAGTCCAAAAGTGGTTTAAAGAGTTTTAAAAGGTAGAAAATAATAAAATAAAGTGATGAGTGCACTAATTCAAAGTTAATACAAAATAAATTATTTAAATAATAAATTTAATGGATAAATTAGAAGTGGTTAACCTAAAATAAGGAAAGTGGGCAAAGTGACCTAGAAGATGTTTTAAAAGAGCTACTTGGAAAGTGTAAATAAGAGGTGAGGCTATCTCATTTTAATTACAATTGAGAATATTTAATACCCTATGGGTGTATAAAGGTAACCAAGGATATATAATCTAAAATTCTTAGGGAAGGTGGAAGAAAAGAAGGTTGGAATTCAGGAAGGATAAATTATTTTGATGATGCTTTCTAAGGTATGTTGTTACAGACCATCTCACCATTTTCGCAACAATTTTTTTTTTTTTTTCTAGAATGATTGAGACCATGAAATTGTTATTACATTGAGAAACATATCAAGTATGTGTGGTAAAAATTAATCTTGTGGGTTGTTGTATTTTTGGAGTTACATAAAGTGGAAAATAGGGTTTGTGGCTAGTCTGAAACTTCAGTCAAAAGCAGGGGTTTCGATTAAAAAACATCATAATTTCTTCATAACAAATCCAAATTAGGTAAGACAAAATGTGTTGGTTATAGTACATTATTTGGTATTCTTTATAATAACGATTTCCTTATTTATTCAACAAATATTTTGTGTGGGGCATGCTCTACAAGGTCACTCTAGAATAAGCCGAGAATTCAAAAAGGTATGCCATTTTTCTATAACTAGCACTAGGGGTCCCAAAATAATGAGCTGACACATGGAGGAATTTCATAAAACACACTAAAAAGAAATTGTGTATCAGTTTCATATCTTTATTCATTACTGAACAAGTTATGATTATTTCAAGTTAGGGTTGTTGACTAATCCAAAACTAGTCATGAGACTAAAGAAAAGTTTGATGTAAATGCTAGTCTCTTGTTGTTTAAAGTTAAGGAAAGGTTTGCAGGTATGTGATCATATACACTAGGTCTATTATAGGTTATAAATCATATTTGGATGATTAAATTGATGTGGGATTTTGGTTGAGGTACAAGTTGGGTACATGGATTTGAGACAAGTAGTTGATGAGTTGGCACATACATGAGGTGTATAGTTGATGATGTTGGTACATATTTATGAGTCATATTTGATGATTAGTTCACACATGAATGAGTACATACTTGGTACATAGTTAGTGCACTTGTTTATAGTGCAGGTTGATTATAGATTGTTTGATATGAGGCCGGTGCATGGTTGATACACTTGTTTATGGAATACAAGGTTAGTCATGGTTGATGCATATTTATATTATAGGTTGATTACATTTTGAGGTATGGGTTGATGCATGGTTAAGGTTTATTGATACAGGTTTGTTAAGTACATATCTCCTGATGATAGTGTGATATTAGTTCCATCATTTTACTTCTACTAAGGGCGGTTGGACAGGGGGCAAGAACCAGTGGGTGTAACCCACCTTCTAGTTGTAAGCTGGAGAAAAGCAGAGTTGCAACCTCCTTATAGTTTATACAATCAGTGTGGAGTTGAATCTTCCCTCGGGTTGCTGAGAAACTAGAGGTTAGACCTCCTTCAATTGGAGTTGGAGAAAACAAAGGAAGTTGGTGCTTCAATGAATGTAATTCTTCTAAGACATATAAGAAAAAGCATTTGTGGTTTCTCCGTTTGGGTTTCCATTAAAACATCGGTGTATTGTATATGTGTGTGATTGTTCATTCTTAATTCTCATTATTGGATAATAATTCTACATTGTATGTGTGTGATTGTTCATTTCTTAATTCTCATTATTGGATAACAATTCTACATTGATATAACACTTGGATTATTTGAAGAAAAAGGACTATAATTATGATATTATTGATTCACCCCCCTCTCAGTAATCCAACAATTGGTTTCAGAGTAGATTCCTTCATAAATCAGTTTAACCACTGGAAGGAGATTGTGGATTATTATGAGAATGGAGTACCAATGTTTCATGGTCATAATGGTTTTAAGTATGAGATGTGGAGCAGAAGGATGGTAGTATTTTTACAGGCACAGTGACATTATATTTGGCTATCAGTTGTTACAGGATATGATAGTTCAAAAAGGAAAAAGACTGCAACCAAGAACGAATTGAAGAAGAATAACAAAATAGCAATGGATTTCATCTAGAAAGGATTACCTAATCCAGTAAGAGAAAATGTTGGTAAGTGTTCATCAGCCAAAGAACTTTGGGATAAGTTACATGACATATATTCTTCACCCATCGAAGATTTAGAAAATGCCAAAGAAGATGCAGATACAAAACAAGAAGAAAGATGCTCATCATGTCAGACAGATTCAGAAGAGGAAGAGTATGAAGAAGTAGAAGTTGATTACAAAGAAAAATTGATCAGTGCAATTAAATATCTAAGGAAAGAAAGAGAAGAAAACAAGTCATCCAAGAAAGAATTGATGAAGCAAAA
>SNQJ01S0076428.1:7077-32194 GCA_010110895.2 Picea sitchensis
GTCTGAAAAATCTTGTCAATCGTAGATCTGAGTGACAGAATCTCATTCGTTCATCTGTGCGTTGTCTTTAATCTGTAAGCGCAAAATCATATTTGCTCTGAAACTTAGGATAAGTGCATTATGTGGGTTTTCCCAAGTTTTCCCTGTTTTCATCACCATGGGGGTTAGACATCAAACCTTTAAACCTCAAAGATATGGTTCAACATCAATCATCATGCCTATTTTATTGAGATAAAGAAAACTACCCTATGTTCTAACCTAATTACCTATGACAATTAGCCCAGATTAAACTGTTGGACTAAGAAATTACTCTATCCTGTGGTTATTTGACCAAGATTAGGTAGTTTGGTCAAATTTATTCACTAGCTAACCTAAATCACTTGGCTAAGATTAAACAGTTTAGCCAAGTTTATTCACTACTCCTATCAACATCAATTTAAAAGGACTTGGCCATGCTTAAATTGTATGGACCAAATCATTGTTATTGCATGGGGCTCTATTGAATTTCTTTTATGCCCTCTTTTATTCTTTTTCTTTTCTTTTTATTTTTTCTTTTCCTTTCTTCTCTTTTTCTTTTTCTTTTCTTTTTCTCAAATTATTTGCAGAATGGAAAATCATTTGACAAACAAGACACTAAAGAGATAACATTTCAGTCACTAGTTGATCCTATAAATTATAGGGTTATAACAGCGGCTCCACCTGGGGATGGTACTCTCCTTGTGAAGTGCCAAGAATCATGTTTCCTGATTTTCTGAAAAACTTTCCCCATAGTTGTCTTTGTTGCTTGATTGGTTTTATTTTTGAAAATTGGATGACAATGTTCAGTGGCTTAGGGCCTTCTCTATGGGCTTCAACCATCTGATCAAAATTATTCACTTAGAAACTTGTAAGCAAAATGAAATGGTTTGTACAATGGAAAGGTGTGGCTGAAGGTCCCTACTAAGGAGGTGAATAGTGCTTCAGCATTCTGCCATTCACAGGTCCTTCTAGAAGATTGGTCCCATCGTTGTTGTTGAGCAAGAAAGCATTATTTCCTCTGAATGCTTGAATCATGAAAGGTCCCTTCCATAGACTGTCGAATTTTACATGCTTTCCCTTATCTTCATTTCAGGCATCCCATCTCAGAACCAATTCACTTAGCTCAAAGTCATCTTCTTTAGTTCTTTTGTCAAAGATCTTTTTAATGCTCTCTTGGACAACCTGAGTTTTGTTGTACACTTCTTCTCTGGACTGCTACAAGTGGATCATCTGGTTTATCCTTCTTTGGGAGTCATTCGGCTTAGCTTGCATCTCTTGCAGCAGTTTCATGATAGGAACTCCTAAGGAGGTCGAAAAAACGGCTTCAGTGCCATAGACCAACTGATATGGAGACATACCAATTGACCTCTTGGTGGTCAGTCTGTCGGCCCACAGTGCGAAAACCAGCTTGTTATGCCATGACTTTTTGTTTTCCTACAATGTCTTCTTAATAATGTTCACCATGGTTTTTTGGATGACTCCGCCAGCCCATTTCCCTGAGGGTAATACGTTGTGGAATGTCCCAAACCAATATGATACTAGTTGCAAAAATCTATGAGCTTCTTAGATCGAAAAGCAGCTGCATTGTCAGTTATAATCTTTCTAGGACACCCAAAATGAGACAAGATATTATTTTCTAGAAATTTAATAATGACAGAATCAGTAGCTTGCCTTCTTGGTACAGCTTCGATCCATTTTGTGAAATAATCCGTAGCAGTAAGAATCCATCTGTGCTGGCCCGAAGAGGGAGGATGTATTTCTCCGATAAAGTCTAATCCCCATTGCTGGAAAGGAGCTTCAACAAAGATTGGTTTTAGGGGCAAAGGAAGGAGCTTCTTTTTGCCCTCGAACACCTCACATTTATGACATGAAGTCACTTTCTGATGCACATCAGTGAATAGCGTAGGCCAATAGAACCCATCTCTAAGAATTTTATTAGCTATGGTCTTCCAGCTCAGATGACCACCACAGTCTCCTGCAGGAAAATCCTGCAATACTTTGTCAGCTTCATCCTTTAACAGACAATTCAACAAAATACCACCAGGATCCTTCCAATATAGATTGCCTTCTAGAATGAAAAATTTTAATGCTTTCAATTTCAAAAACCTATCTTTAGTTTTGGTCAGACCAGGGGGAGCCTATAAGTTATGCAAAACAAATATCAGGTCTGCGTACCATGGAGAGTTCAGAAATACCTCTTTCATGCTTGGAGTCGCCTGCTCTCCCTGTTCGTCTACTGTAGCTAAGAAATTAATATCAAGAGCATGGAAATTAGATTTAGCCATTAAATTTGCTAGACCTTGACCTTTAATCAGTTTAGTAGGATTAATCTCTATGTCATACTCCAGAATGATAGCAATCCATTTTCCTCTTCGGCCATCTGGATTGTCCTGAGTTAAAATGTCTTTTACTACCACGTTCGGAACGTATGAGATGGTGTGGGAATGGAGAATATATATTCTAAAATCCTTTATGGCATTTACCAGGGCAAAAGCTTGTTTCTCCATTATTTTATAATTCAAAGAAGCATCTCTTAACTCTTTGCTGAAAAAGGCTATGGGTTGTTCATACCCTTCGTTGTTTTTTTGTAGTAATACTGTTGCAATGGTATGTTCCAAAGTGAAAGAAAAAAGGTAAAAATCTTTAGTGAAGTCAGGACTGATCAAGACTGGAGCCTGTGTGAGTGCATGTTTAACTTGTTCAAAAGACTGCTTAGATTCAGTGTCCCATTTTATTTTTGTGTCCTTTTTTAACATGTTTGTGATGTTCCTGAGAAATTTGGTCAGGTTAGGTATGAATCTTCTCAGAAAGTTTATTTTTCCAATGAAAGATTGTAACTCTTTGATATTCCTTAGGTGTTCCAGTTTCTGAATGGCTTCGATTCTACTGGGGTCTATCTTAATTCCGTCCTTAGACATTATGTGCCCCAACATTTTACCTTCCTCTAATCCGAAAAGGCTTTTCTTAGGATTCAGAGAAATCCCAAATTTCCTGCATTTCTCAAATACTCGTCTGAGATGTCGTAAGTGCTAATCATCGAATTGGAAATAAACAGTCACATCATCCAAATAAATGACAATAAATCTTCCCATCTCTTCCACAAAAGCAATGTCCATCACTCTTTGTAAAGTGGCCCCAGCGTTCATCAACCCAAAAGGCATTTTCACATACATGAAGGTACCCCAAGGTGTTGTGAAGGTTGTTTTCTCTTGGTCATCTAGGTGAACGAGAACTTGGTTATAGCCTGAGAAACCATCCAGTAAGGAGATTTGACTAGATCCAAATACCCTTTGTAATATGTGGTCCATTTTTGGAAATGGGTAGTTTTCCTTTAGAGAAACCTTATTCAGGTTTCGGAAATCAATACAATGTCTGATTTCCCTAGATTTCTTTCGGGTTGGGACCAGATTTGAAACCCATTTGGAAAATCGTAAGGGAACTATGATTTTATCATCATACATCTTTTTTATTTCTTTTTCTATCAGGGGAAGTAACTTGGGATTGATCCTCCTAAGTTTTTGTCTGAAAGGTTTTTGATCTTCTTTTATCGGGATCCTATGTTGTATGATGCTTGTGTCATAAGATTTTAAATCTTCATAACCCCAAGAAAACACGTCCGAATATTCCTTGAAAAGTTCAATGTATTTAAGTTTCTGCTCAGGGGGTAAATATTTGGAAAGTTTTACCATCTTGGGTTTCTCTTCTGTCCCTATGTTACAGTCTTCAACCTCTTTACCACTGGCTTCAATTTTTGGTTTTTTGGCTACATCATTAAAATTAAATAAGTCTTCTAACGGAACTAAACCCCTAGGTAAAACATTACTCTTTAAATGAAAAACATCAGATTCTATCTCATCTTCACCTAACTCTCATGAATCTACTTTATTTACACTATCATTTCCAAAATTAGATTTATTCACATTTTCATCATCATTTTCTAAGTCTATGTTTGTACACTCGAAATCATTTTTACATTGTAGAAAATCTTCGATTTGATCATCGTTCCCAAATACCTGCCAATATCTGATGTTGTCAGGGACAATCGGTCTACACTTCACCTCCACTGTGTATGGGTGAGTGGAACGAAACGGTATCTTGCATGTAGCCGCTGACGTAGCTAACCCATCTGCTAAAATATTTTGTCCCCTGGACATCACCTGCAAATCAACTTCAGTGAAACATTTAAGGGCATCCAAAATAGTGTTGGACAACTGAGAGGGGGGGTGAATCAGTTGTTACCGTGCTTAAACAATTATGCTTCTTTTGAACTCTTTGCAGAAACATTGAATGATGATCACAATAATGCAGGGAAATAAACAATGGCACTTTCAGCATCATTCACATATATGAGAAACACAAAGACAGATATTTCCAGAGGAAACCCATACAGGGTAAAAACCTCTTTTTCTTTATATGCTAAGTAATAGTTACATTCTTTACATTATCATACATATGAGCACCAACTCATAATGAGGCTACAACCTCAGTTTTGCAAGCTGTAACTTGCTGAGAGCACCAACTCTCTGTTTTTCTCTAGCACCCACTAGAAGGAAGCACCAACTCCCTGGTTTCTCTAGCACCAACTAGAAGGAAGTACCAACTCCCTGGTTTCTTTAGCACCAACTCCCTGAGTTCAAGCACCCACTTGAACCTATGAGGACAACAGTCCTCCCTAGCACCTCCCTTCCACCGTGAAATATAAATCTTTGCTACTGAAACTTATTACAGTGATATGATGTTCAACAATGGCTTACCAAACTCATCATTGTTCTGTTGCATTTTGTTGCTCTGTCTGCCTCATCGCCTTTCTGCACACATTACTTGCGTTGTCTGTTCTTGTGCTTTTTATGCTCGGTGCGCTATGTCCATTCACTGCATAGTTCCTCTTCTGTGCAATTCCGTTGCTGCACTCTAATCCTTCTTCACACATGAATCACCTTCACCAACACCAACCACAGCAAACTCCAACCGCAACAGCAACCCCATCTCTTCTTTGTACCATGTATTTATAGCTTCTGTGCACCTTGTGCATGCAGCGTTTGCAATGCCTCTGCATGCTGACTCCGCACCACTATCCTCCACCTCTCGAGTGCTCTGCCTGGTCATCATGGTAACTCTTCAGCTTCTCTTGCAGTTTACCCACGCGTTCAGCATCACTGGGTGTTATGTTGAGATTACTCAGCCTCTCTGGCAGTTGAGACTATTCGTCTTCTCTAGCATAACCGAGCTTATCCTTTCTATTTCAGTTACAGGCTCGAACCCTCATCCAGCTGTTAATTTCCTCCATGAATTTTCTTCATTCCACTGGCAGATTCCTTGTAACTCTTCAGCTCCTCTGGAAGTCACACAAAAGTCTCTTCGTATCCTCTGGTAGATACCATCAATGGTTTCTAGCAGTTACACTGTGAGGATCAATATTAGCCCTCCGATCGTGCTCATTTTCACCTCCATCGTTGGATTAACTCTGATGGGTTCTTTCGTTATTTACCCATTTCGCACTTTCACAATTCGGAGATTCTACGATGAGACATCTTGAGTCTCCATGTCACGAGCTCCGAAAAGGAGCTTGGCTGCTCTAGCTCCCTCCTCTACATGACCACAGGCGGTGACCTCCGGTTACATCGACAATTCACCTTTTTCGGTATTTCAGCGTTCGTATGATCCAGTGTCTCGACACTCCCATACGTGATCCCCGAAGTTCCGAGGTGGAGCTTATCTACACTAGGTCCTTCCTCCACATGACCATATGTGGTGACCACAGGTTGCACTAAAAGGTGTTCCGAACTCATGATCTTCATCGACCCTGATCGACAGTCCATGATCTCGATGAATCAACGGTCTAGATCTTTTCGAGATCTCGCATCTCATTGTTTCTTAGTTGGAGGTTCTCGTCACTCCAAGTCACGATAGGCGAAGCTCTGAGATGGAGCTCAGATCAACGATCAAGGATTTTGATGTATTGATGGTCTAGATCTCATCATGAATTCGCATCTCGTGGTTCCTTAGATGGAGGTTCTTGTCACTCCAAGTCGCGATAGGCGAAACTTCGAAAAGGATCTTATCTGGACTGACTCCTTCCCTTCTCGTGACCATGGGCTGTGACCACAGCCTTATGCATAAGGTGCTTTCACGATTTTGTATTTCGTGAGTCTGGAGATGAGACATCTCGACTCTCCAAGTTGCGATCCCCAAAACTTCGACGTGGTGTAAATCTGTTGATGTCACATGTGTTGAATAACTACCACGTGTCACCCTGATTCGTGACTTACATGTGCTTGGAATGTTGAATCAGTCTGACACTTGTCATTACCTGGTTGTGCCACGTGTTCCTAGTTGACGTGGTTTGTTGACATGAGTCGGATCAACGGTCCAGATGTGATCTTGATTCAACGGCTGCGATTAAATCGCAATATCGCATATCGTGATTTCGACATTCTTTTCTTTGCCTCTCCATGTCCCGATTCGTGAAACTTCGACATGGACTATAATCAACGGTCCAAATTAAAGCTTGATTTGATGGCTCAGATTACATCGCAATTTCGCATATCGCGATATCGGCCTTCCTGATGTTAATAATCTTTGACATGTTCAACTCACGATCCTCGAAACTCGGGTCCTAATCTTTTTGCGATTTCGCCACTTCGCCGTGTGAGTTCTCGACACCTTCAAGTCCCGATCTACGAAATCCTGACTCTACACTAGTTCCTCCTGAGCTTACTTTGTTCATGTTTTTCCATCGATGCATACTCTGATCCTTCTTCCTATACTCATGCCATCTTCGTTGTTGTACTTGCCATCAATGACAAGCATACACTGCCTGTAAAACATGCCAACAAATAGCATTCCTATAAGCTCTAAGTCGGGGATGTTTTGTTGCATACTCACCTTTAATTTGTTTGATAACTAATTTAGAATATCCTCTTACCATGATTTGTTTGGCACCAACCTTCTTTAGTAGTTTCAGACCGAGCATCAAAGTTTCATACTCGGCTATGTTGTTAGTGCATTGAAAATTCAGTTTGTAAGAATGGTTCTCCAAATACCTGGATTTGTGATTGTGCAACCAAACTCCTGCTCTAGCTCCTTCTTTGCTTATAGCTCCATCGAAGTCCATGCTCCAGAAATCTGCTGGCAATTCTTCACTTATCACATTTTCCTTCCTTTCTGCCTCGGTGATTTCTTGGTCGTCTTTCGAATCAAATGTATCTTCTTCTAGCTGAGCGATTTGTTCTCACGTATCGTCATCGTTATACAGGATGAAGGAATCTAGATCAGAGTGTGCAGAGCACAGAGGATAGTTATGTGGCTTTTCTTGACTGCTGACCATACATTTCATCAGCGTCTCTCTGTACAGTCTTCTTTGTTGCCCGAATACTGGGATGGTGGCATATGACATATCCAACTGCAAAGTTCCTTTCAACTTGGCCCCCCGAGACCTGGACAGAAACATACCATATTTTGGGGGAATGTCTGCGACCACAACATCCATAACCATTCTTTTTGCTGGAATCTAAACTAGAGTTATACATAAGTCTTTGATCAATCCGACACATTTGACTTTGCTGGAGTCAAAAGAGTGTAAGTCCTTGTAAGGTCTGGTGACCTCAAGTCCCAGTTTTCCATCACTGCTTTAGGCATCAGGTTATGGGAAGCACCTGAATCTAACATATCATTGTGCAAAATCAAGTCGTGTATATTAAGGCTGATGTAAAAAGGAGTGACAGCACCATTGTTAGTTTGACCATCAACTTCAGGGCCAAACAGGAGTTCAGGTTGATCATCGGTAAGATTTATCATGTCCAAATGATTCATCGATCCAACGGTTAACGCCTTCGTGCCTATATCAAGTTCAATGCTTAGCACTTTGATCACCTACGATCAGTAAGAATTCTTACTCATCAACTCGGAAAGGGGAATGGGAATTTTCACTTTGGCTAATTCCCCTTCGAGGCTGAAAGGAGTACATGCTCTGCTTTGGCTCAGCAATTCTGATTTGTCCACCATAGTTTTCTAGGTAGAAGAACTTGGTCGGTTGGTTGATGAAACCTTAGTCTACATTGATCTTTGTAAAATGGTAGGGTTTCTTTTTGTTGGAGCTTTAGCATTACCTTTCTTAGGGACCTTCGTGGTAGAGGGCTCAGAGGCTTTCTTAGTTTTGACTGTCTTCTTCGTTTCGGTTACCTTTTTTGGGGAATTTTCATCTGTCTTCTTACTTCGCAAATTGTACTGCCTGTGTACCTCCATAATGGCATTTTCAAATGCCTGTTGTTTGGTCTCTTCAGCTTCTTCACTCACCTCTGTTTGAAAAAGAAGGAAAAGTTATTTCTCTTCCTAAGTGAGGAAAATGGCTTCGTTATCATGAATGCCCATGAGGTTTATGTGTGTGTCCTCTAATTCTTCAATTACCTCTTCTCCTTCATCAGCATAATTTTCCTGAAGGGGTGGTATAATCTGTTGATCAGGACCCCTCTGCTCTCTTTGATCCCTAGGATCTCTCTGCCTGATTTGAGGAGGATTTCTTCTGAAGTTAGGATTCTGAATTTGTGGAGCAGGTTGGTTTTCTCTAAGAGGATTTCTTTTGGCTACAGTAAGTCTCTCCATCATCCTTTCCATTTCTCTAGCCAAGGAATCTAGTTTGGCATCAGAAGAAGATGTGGAAGGTTCCTCTTTAATCGTGACTCTCCTCTCCGTCCTCTGTCGTGCCCTTTTAGACAATAGGTTGGCCTCTACACTTATTGCGCTTTTATGCATGTCCTCTAGGGTGGTGGAGTTTATTTCCCTTAATTGATACGACATATCAGCGTCGAAACCGTCAGGAAATTTTATCAACGCCAAACCTTGTGGGGGTTTAATATCGGCTGGAATCACATTGTACAGATTTTTGAAACGGGTGCAATAGTCTTGTACTATCTCACCTTGACTCCTTATGATTTTTTCGTATTCTGACAAGATCTAGAGAGGATTTTTCTTTACCTCCCATCTGTCCAGAAAACTTCTTTGAAACGCTGTAAGGTCGAGCACTGAGGAAGCATGTAATCCTTTGTACCATTTCTTAACGTCACCAATCAGACTCTGCGCAAACAGTCTCATTTGAACGTCAACTTCATCCACTTCCTGCAAGTCAAAATAGTCGTTCATTTTATCAATGTGGTGTTGCGCGTTCAAGGTCCCTGTACCATCGAACTGAGGGAGTCTCGTTTGATCATCCTGGGGCATAGCATGTAGAGGTGTGGCCAACACCAAGGGAGAATATATGGCTTCCATGATAGGTGGAGGAGGCGGGACAGCAACTTGGATGATAGGTGGGGCGATAATAGAAAGCGAGGAGGAGGAGGGGATAGCTAGCACAAAGTGAGTGGTTTGAGGTTTTGCAGTGGGAGATAGTCTTTCAGGGGTTTGGGGTTGCAGGATTTTTGGATCTAAAACGGTTTCAGTCACAAAGCTATCAAATTTCGTTCTAAACAGGCTTTGTTCAAAAATGGCGTCAAAGTCGAGATCTTGCAGGGAAACAAGTTCCTCTAGAAGAGAAGGGGACCTGTGAAGGGGACTATGAATCCCTAAACCATTTGCATTGGTCTTCTTTCTGAGTAATTGTTCTGGATTATCAGTTGCTATTGCAGGTTCCGGGTCTGGGTGGGATCGAGTATAAGCTCGTTTAGGAGCCATATTTCTTTAATTTTTTATATATTTTTTTTAGTTTTATGAGTCCGAAATTAATATGTACAATCTTTTAACAACCTCTAAACATTATTTCTTTCTCATATTTACAATTTGTTCAGAAACAAAGTTTTCTTCTGGGGAAAAAGAAAACGTGGGGTTGAAAGTTTGTTCAGTTCCCCAATATGGTCGCCACTATGTTAACGCTCTGTAAATTCCCAGAGGTTGTCAGAGTAGAAGAAATTTACAAGAGGTAACTTTATCCAACCACTTCGAAACCAGAATCTAGCCCTACCAGCTTCAAAGAGGGATCTCTCTATATGATTTAGATATGTTTTAATTTTGAGATATTAGGCTAGTTAAATAAAATAAGATTGAAAGTTTTGATGTTGTTTTTGTTAAGTTGGTTGAAAGGGCTTTACACATCCATTAGGCTATGGGGTCTATATTATAAGATGGAAATCTAAACAGAAACTAAAAGATTCTTTTCACAGGGTAAGATAATGCATTCATTGGATTCTTTAGCAGTAAAGTGATGGATAGCAGAAAAGATGAAAAAATCAATTAAAGTAAAGAAGCATTTAAGAATTTCTTCACTGTAATATTAGAAAATAAACATAAATATCTTTCAAAGCCAGAAACAGGGTATACAAACATAAATCCTGCAACATGCGTTACTTTTAAAATATTAGATTAGAAAACAATATGACAACTAAGCAAGAAGAACATTCAACGTAGAAAAGAAAACATCACCAATGAATAACACGCAAGAATCCTGTGAAACGTCTCTTTGTATTACTGGAAGATCTCCTGATAAAAATTACAATCTTTCTAACTTGCAGGGCGTAAATATCAACCCTCAGTACTTCAAAGTTTGAAGTATTTATAATCAAAAATTACATACGATCTTGTCATTAAAGATCAGGACGTGGCAAATTCTAAATTTAGCTAACTAACTCAACAAGATACAAAAATTCAGGAACTGCTTGATGATGCATTGAAATTGCATGTTGATTTATGGGGTAAACCGTTGGTGAGGCCTCTGCATGACCTCGTCTGATTGGATAGATGACTAGGCTTGGACACCTCATCGCCTACTCGATCAGATTGCAAAGCTCTTCCCATCAAAGGTGACTGGGAACGACGACTTTGAGTAGTCTTCGGTATACTTCATCAATCTTTGTATACTTGGAAAAAGTAGACTTGACGATGAAAATGTACCAGATCTCATGTTGTATGCTAATGTCCAACTGGAAAGCTTCTAAGAATGCCTTGCCTGTGACACTGCCCTGTATTCCTAAGAATTTCAAACTATCTTTGGCCATAGTGGCTAGTTTCTTTTTTTAATCATAAAGAGTCCTTAACTTGTCATTTATGACTCTTAAACTAGGAAGGCCTTTCTTCTACAGGGCTTCAATTTTGCTGAAGAATCTTTGCACTCCTATGTCCATGGTCTGGACCTTTTCCTCCAGCTGTAGCATTAGTCCTCTTTTGGTCAGGAGCCTCTTGACCTCAAGGATGGTCTCCATCCTATCTTCAATTTTTAAATCCTCTAACTCTTCTCTAGTTTTTGAATTTAGAAATTTAATGATCTCAACGGCTTATGTGGGCATCTCTCCTAGTTCTCCTCTTATTTTCTCAATAGTCTGCTTACTTCTTTGCACTAGTTCATTTTGCTCGAACATGATTTGTACCATAGGCCATATTTCATTTATACACTTGGTGATATCCATCCAAACACTTTCCTTGACCTCAACAAGTGTTTTGCCTGCCACCATTTGCTTTTGAAGTTGTTACAATTCCTATTTGAGCTTGTCTGAAGTTTGTTTCTCCTTGGAGTAGTTGGTTTGGCAAGAAGACTTGAGTTCTTGAAGGTTCTCAACCTCTTTCTTGAGTCTGCTAATCTCTGTCTTTTGCAAATTCATTTCTTCGATGGATTTCGCCAGTTCCACTGTCTTCTCCAGAGTTGTCAGTGGAGTTGTTGAGGTAATTTCCATTGTAGATGATGTGCTTACTCCTATGAGAGGGACTGCGCTCAATGGAATGACTTCCATAGGCTTTGATTGTTCCTTCTCTTTTACTAGCCTTTCCAATTCTACTTCCATATCTTTCAACTGTGCATTCTACTCCATGATCAACTTGAGCATCTCATCCTTTTCACCTTTTGTCTCAGCTATCTCCTTTGCATGTGCATCTTCCATTGGTGGCAGTCTCAACTGTTTCCTCAGAGATGTTATATTGGCATTTTTATTTTTAAGCATATCCTCTACTGCTCTCACATTCGAGGGGTCATACCCGATCTTGAGGACCAATTCTTCCAACGTCTTAATTATGTTATCCTTTGCAAAGGATGATATCTTCTCTAATTTCAACTGTGTCTGGACATTGCTTAGAGATACTTGTAATTTAGTGGCCACAGTAGAAGCATTTGCCAACGTGGAGAAAACCATTTCCCCAGTTTTCCTATGTAGATCCATTTGATCAGTAGGATGCACGTCTTTAGTCTAAAACTCAAATGTGGCCCTTTTGTAATCGGTGATTACTTTCAGGTCTGGCGCTTGTGCCTGCAGAAACGCCAACTGCATTCTACCCTTTTTTGTATCAAATGCAGACAAAAGTTTGTGTTGTGTCGTTGACGTCTGTTTCCAAAACTGAGCATACATGATGCTGGCCAGCATCTGATTTTTCTTTTTGATCAGATCATACTTCTCAAAAATACTCAATTTTGGTCCTATTTTGCTCGGTTGGTTGAATGGTGGAGTATCGGTGGGATTCTTGGATAAAACTGTAGACATGATCTGCTTGTTGCTTGTGCCAAGAAGTGACCGATCATCCTTCATAGTTGCAGTGGATTGGCCTCCCTTTTCACCAGCCGTATCAGGTGTATGACTAGTTTTTGGCCTTTTGGTGTGCAATTGGAAATCTTCAATTGAGACTTCGATGATGGAAGGAGAAGTATCCTTCCTGGGTATTTTCTCCTTGGGGACCTGTGGTGTAGTAGTCTGTGAGATGATCACCGAAGGGTCCTGTCATTCAATCTCAACCAGATTTTTCGGCTCCCATTCTATTTGATTTGCAAACTTTTCTATCTCGGTCTTGGGTGTATGAACATATGGTGCATTATTATTTTTAACCCTCATCTCAGAAATTATCCCGCATGGATCATAGTTCCATATGTAATTGACCTGAAAATTCATTTCTTTCAATAGTCTGTCTGCTTCCTCCCCGACGCCTCGGCTGTTACAGATTGAAGACCCAATATGCCCTTTAATTCTAAGTTGTTGCTTCTTTTTCAGGGACACAAAATGTATGTCATCTGAGTTAATCATTTTCCTTATGTATTCCAAGGCAAATATCCTCATGGGAAGATACTTGGGCAATTTGTATGGAGCCAACTCGCATTCATATACTCTGATCTCGGTGTGGTCTTGGTAAAGATACCAGTCTCCAGTCTTTTCCAGGTCTGAGAGGTTTAAGATCCTCTGAATATCCTCGTTTATTCTCACTTCAGGTCTGCCATTGAGCATTCTCACCACTGGATTGTAGAACTGCTCGATAAACTGCTTGAAGTTGAATTCTATTGAGTTTTTTCTGAGTAATGAAGTCCAAATTGTTACCGCCTACGACCTCCCGTCCTTGTCTATTTTTTGCATTGAAAAGGAAAATCTGTCCACTGGAAAGAAAGTGAACATGTAGGCCAGTATTGAGGAATACCGGAACATTCCCTCTATGGCGAAATTCTAGAACTGCTCATGAATATTGTTCACTAGGAAAGTGTTGTAGTCAAACTGAGTGGTGGGTCTTTCTTCTGTGGAGAAAATGGACAAAAATCCCAATATGGGTTCATCCACCCATTGATTAGAAAAATACCCAAGCAGAGCACAAAGCGACGAGATGATTTGGTTTCCCTTTACTAAGAATAGGGAGGAGGGATACGGGGGATATGTCTTGGGAAGCTAAACGGCCTGTGGGAGGAAAAGCTTGAAAATGTGAGCTCTCTAACGGAATGAAAGTTTCTGGTACAGCTTTGTGATGACTTCAAGGTTGAAAGGTGAGGCAGATTCGACTCTGGGTATCTGCATCATCTGATCAATGGCCTCAGGTGTGATGAAGAGTAGAGTTTCTCCTGATGAAATGGCTCTCTGGTCGGGGATGTAATGGGCCTGGCATTGGAGGGAGAATTCGGGGAAATGGTGAACCTGGGGGAAAAGATATAGGAGAAGGTTGGATTCCCAGAGCCCAATTTCATCGCTCTGATCTAGGAAGATGTCCTTTAGCCATGACTACAAATCTATGAAGTCTAATTCACACCCGGTGTCTGCGATTAAATGATCTTTGTCAACCAAATGGATCCTGTTGAGGTCGACAGAAGGCGGGAGGAAAGGATTTTCCTCAACCTCTGCTTTCTTGGATTTTGGCGCCATCACTGTGAAGATACCTCCAATTCAAACAAACGTTAGTGGGGATTTTTGCACCTCTTTCATCACCTTGGTGAGCAAAATAGAGTTGCTTGCAAGCTTAGTTGGGTTTGCTAAGCAGGACAGCTGTAAGGAAAAGGGTTAGAGAAAGAAATATAAAAAGAACAACTAAGAAATAAAACAACAACTAAATTAATAAACATAGGGACATAAGGACAAAAGAAACAATGAGACCCATGTCACCAATGAGAAGGTTGATATTAGTGAAAGAAAACACCAAGAAGAAAGAGGACTATGGGTCCCTTCTTCCTCCAAGGGAGGGCTCTTGGACCCCCACAAACAAGCTCTTACAACTTTGAGAAATAAAAATGAAAATGGTGAAAGAATTCTTTGCTAATCCACTCAAGGGGTGAGATGGATTGCCCAATGCAATGATGCAAGTATACTCTTGGTAGGGATAGAGGATTCCTCAAGAGAATAATGGCAGCATAACTTTGCTATGAATTCCTTGAAAAATGAATTGTATCCATGGCCTTTTTATAGCATTCCTTTGAGTTATTGTCCAACTAGTTTGTAGTCTGTAAAGAGGCTAATTAGGGAATTTCTAGGTCTTTGACCAGCCACCCAGTCGAATCGAGTCCATATTTGAGTGTCAAATCAACTTGGAAGCTGAACCAGAAGTGGGTGGGAGGCCGACCACTCTCATAAATGCGTTGTTTCTCAAGTGTGTGGATTTTTGTGACAACATTCGTGCATCATGCACATGTACACTATTTCTACATTCCTTTTTCGTGCATGTGCGCGCACGCCCTATGTCTTCATAGCGCCCTTTAATTTTTGCACTATTTGTATAGTTTTGACCCTTTGGAAATTCTTTTGTGTTAATTCGAGTCCATGGATGACCTCATAACTTTTTGACGATGCTAAATTCTTGTAACCATTTGCGGACTAAATTTCAGTGATAACATATGCCCCCTGATGGATGAGGTTAGGAGCATACGTATAGCCAAAATCCATCAATGTTCCTTCTACTAAGATTGTTGTTGTAAGAGAGAGCAATAGTGGGATTGTCAAGAGTGCCCCGTTGGAGGGAGAAGGGAACCTATAGCAGTAGAACCCAACCTTCCAGAAGGTGTGTAAAAAATAAACTGTGTACAAATGAGGTGGGCATGCCCCATGCTTGTGTCATGTAACTCAAAAAGGAATGATGTGTTGATGTAGATAACTACAGCACCCTCGGGGGCAGTTGTGATAAAGGCAGAAGACAATTCTTTGGAGGAACATACTCTGACCCGTAGGTAGTGATATCTATAAGAAATATCATGGATGGTGAAGGCATTGTAGCCCAGCTCAGTGTAGAGGTCTTCGGCAAATATAAGAAATAACTACAATAGTCGCAAAGTAAGACCCACTGTAACATGAGAAAGTGTTGAAGTCGAATGTTACGGGGGTCAACGACAGCAGGGAGCAATTGTGGTTCTCCCTGTGTTGTCTGAGATATCTCATTGGATAGGGAATGAGAATCAAGATACTGTCGCCCTTCTGGAAAACTGTGCTGATGTCGACAAAAAGGGGGACGCGACTCCCAGAAGCAAAGGGATTCGTGAAATCTACGAGGTGAGGTGAGGAACTGGAGGAGGTACATGGTCGAAGTCAAGATGTATGGAGACTCAAGATTGTCCTTGGTTGGGGGAATATGCGAAGTATATGTGGTCGCAACCGTTCAACTAAGTCGAGTGTCAGGGGGACAACAAGATGTGGGATAAGTTGTGCTAGAGGCGGGACAAAGTGAACAAACTCAGAGGGAAGAGGTAGGTGACCTGTGGGATACTCAGAGGATATGGATGATGTCAATAAAGATAGATGATAAATAGTGCCCCAACCAAGGGCGACATGGGTTGTGGTTGGCCAAAAAAGGGAGAAGGTCGCCAAAGGTGACGATAAAAAGGTAATGTAACTGCTGGAAACAAAGGTGTTTGTACAATAAATAAAGAATAATTTGGGATAAGTGTACAAATACAGAAATGGTTGCCCCAATGTGATATGGTTGGCCCAGGTAGGGCACAATTTGCTCGGAGAACTGGTGGAGGGTGGGGGCCCCATGGGTGGGTTTCTGTATGAGGTAGGTGAAATGAAGACAAATTTGCAGATGGGCAAACTGATTGTGGATGAAATGGAGGGTTCATGAGACTGCAGAGGTGTAGTCAAAAATAGAACCTTGAAGAAATAATCTAGGAGTCTGGTGGGAAAGCTAGCAAAATGAGGAGAATGAGTATGTGGTTGATTCGCGACATGATGTAAGACTATCGGGACTCCCATCCCTAAAGGTTTGAAAAACAGCATGAGTGTCAATGTGCAAAAGGGTGCTATGAATGGGACAACTCATGTGGGTAAGAGTGCGACCGAGTGACAGCACCGAAGATGCAAATGGAGGTGTTGGTACTGCAGAGCCGGAGATGGGGATCCTCGAGGCAAATGTCAGAGGGTGTAACTGGAGATGTAAGTGAGATTCAGAGGGAATGACTACATGCCAGTACTGAGTATATACCTAAAGGGTTTGTGTTGATGTATGATGATCAAGTACCTGCACACATGAAAACCAAATACCCGACGTGAACAATATCTAGAGAGAATCAAACATATGAGCATTTATTTGATAATTTTGAATATGCGCATGCGTACCTAGTCAAGGTATGAAAAAAATGACGTTCCAGGGGCTCAGGATGAAAAGAGGCCCAGGGATGGTCGTGATGTAGATGATGGGATGTTGATCCCGTGGCTGAAGACGGATTGAGAAACGGACACCCGGAGCTCCCGGAATGGTGAGTGGAAGTTTGGCGAAAAAGGCCTATATATAGTTGTAGGGCCCAAATTGCCACCTCATTTGTACTTGTTGCTATAGTGATTGGATGAGAAGTATTCAGAGGAGATTTGGAGATTCTAGGAGGATGAGGCATCCAATCGAGGACCAGCGAGCTTCAGGTTAGTGGTCTGATCATCCTGCATAGAATTAGGGTTTCCATTTTTGGGTAGGGGCTGTACGGAGGGCCGTATAGGGATTTTTATGAGTGTGGGCCCCCATGTGTGTGGGCGATCCAGAAGTATGCACACACAAGTGTGCGCCTGCCCACCAGATAGGTGCACATGGGGGCACATGTAAGGGGGACAAGGGTGCGCACTATGTGCGCGCCTGTTGGCTGCACAGCTGTGCATGTGTGCGCGGTTATGTATTGGACAGGCGTGTGTTAATGTGTGCCTATGTTCGTGACAGGGGCGCATGAAGCCGCCCCTGTATGTTGAGCAGGTGTGCACCCATGCATGCCTGAAGGATGGATAGGCGTGCCTGTGGAGTGGACAGGCGTGCATACGTGCGCGCCTGTGAAGTGAACAGGCGCGCATGTGTGTGCACCTGTGGGTTAAACAGTCACGCCTTAGAGGCAAGGTTGACGGGTGTAAAACTTATCTTTTTATTGTTGTTTATGGTCCATTTGGCTAACATAGGACTGGTTTATATGGCTGCAGGCAATCATTTTATACGATGTCGGTTGGTTGGCGAGAACGGGATTGGTCTCAGTTGAGAGACGTCGTGGCTATTGAGGAGCTGGGGGTATGTGCGACTTTGGCAGCCTATGGGTTGTTGAAGTTCTTTGAGTGCCCATTGATACGGGCACAGGAGTATCTCCTGTGGTTCCTTATTCGGATGTGGAGTCTGGACCTGCATTGTTTCATAGTGCGGGCAGAGCAAATTGCCTTCACTATGGTGGAGGACATATGCTTTTTGACTAGGCTCCCGTTTCGGGGAATACCCCTACCGGCAGAGCCGGTGTTACCGAGGGATGTGGCGCTAGTGACAGTTGGTCAGAGGTACTATTCAGGGGTGAACTTTATGTCTGGCACTGTTGTGAGCATTAGGGCGATGGATGCTCTAGCACATCGTTGTATAGCAGCGATGATTGCGAGAGTGTATGGGACCCTTGCGACGCAGCGGATCAATGGCAGTCAGCTGTGTGTGATGGAGAGGGTATTGGTCGGTGAGCACTTCGCCTGGGAGATTACGCTGCATGCCAAGATGGTAGGGAAGCTAGACCATTGTCAGTCCATGGATACAGGAGATTTTTCCTTTGAGTCCATCCTAGTGGCCTGGTTTCTGGAGAGGGTGCCTATGTTGCGCCCTAGGATTTTGTTGGGTGCGCCGGGGGCGCGAGAGCCGCAACTAAAGAGGTGGTCGACTATTTTGCTCCTCCACGGTGGTGGCAAGGGCGACCACTTATTTACTACTGAGGTGGCACAGGTGTGGCAGCAGATGCCGCAGGTGATTTTGAAGTTCCCCTATGCTAGTGTTGACTTCCGAGAGGATCCGGACATGGTGTTACCTCCTGGGGAGGTTTTTGATCACCGAGGTATGTTTGTGAGTTTTATATAAAAAAAAATTGAGATAGCATGACATATGTATATGATATAGATGCTAATACTATCTGTTGCTTGTTTGGATGTGCAGATGTGGCACCTCGCAGGCGCGAGGTGGAGTTGCTGAGGGCATCGGCTCGCCAGAAGCCAAGGAGAAAGCTGAGGGGCGAGCCATGGGTCGGAGAGAGACGTCAGCGTCAGGACGTCGAGGCGAGACCAGCTGATCCTAAGAGAGTAGAGAGGAGACGCTGGTTTGATGACCCAGGTGTCAGGCCATCACATGCTCCTCCAGCGCATGCCAGAGCAGATTATGACGACATTCGTCGCCACCTGGAGGCAATGCTACAGGGCGTGCCTGAGGGCATGTGGTCATGTATCCAGGATGAGGGAATCCTGGAGTAGTGTGTGTGGATTCTGCCACCATGGCGGGCCATGGTACGATGGGAAGCAATAGCAGGTGCTGCTATGACTGGACGGTTACCTCCTGATTCAGAGGGACCAGTAGTTGGTGGGAGACCACCGCCTGCGGGAGGGGCAGGAGGTGGTGCTCTAGAGGCACCTTGAGTGGTGTTCTATGTATTTTTGTATTTTTGTGTATAGGCTGGTGAGCCCATTTTGTACCGAGGTGCTTCACTGGCTTGCGGATACTTGTATTTTTGTATGTAAGCATGGCACTGTGGACCGTTTTATATATACATGAGTATACATTTTGAGATCTATGTGGTGTTCACATGTGTTTTGTTAATGTTTGATGATGTCTATTCTATGTATATTTTGTGACAGGTTTTTGATATGTTTATGTATGTGTAGAGGTAGCTTGATGTGATATATGCCAGTCTAACACAATGTTATCTATTTATCTGTAATTTGATTCAATTGTCTTGGAATATGTGTAAATGTAATGGAATCGAAATGTTGAGATAAAAGTCTAACCTATAGGTATTTGCAAAGGAGGCAAGGATCGTGTACGTGGTACACATTGTTGAGCTGGAGAACGACTAGTTGAGAGTCGAGAAAGACGCTAAGGTGACGAATACGATGATGTTGGGCATCGGCCAGGAGGCCAACGACGGCAGTGTATTCGGCTTGGTTGTTGGTTGTTGAACCCAAACATATGCCACTCGAATGGAGCATTTCATGTGAGGGGGTGTAGAGAGCCCAAGCGGCCGAAGCGAGATTTTGTGTCCAACGACTGGCGCCATCAGCATAACCGATGTGGTAGGTTGGTGGAGGAAGCATCTGTCAATAGCACAAATGATAGTTTAGACGTGAGGGATGGAAAAAAAGATTAAAAACACTATAAAAGAAATAACCTAAAGTAGAATGACTACGTTTAAGCATAAAATTTCTTTAAGTATAACCCATTGACGAGTTCTTTGAGAGAGAGGCCTTCAGGAGAGGCCAGGATGTATGCGCCTTTGGTGAGGCAATGTTGGATAATGTATGGGCCATGCCATAGTGACTTGAATTTTCCATGGCCAAAGGTATCATGAGTGATATAGTAAGCAAGGATGAGGTCGCCTTCGTGAAATGAGTGAAGGTTGACATGTCGATCAAATGTGGCCTTTGATCATTTTTTAGCTGCCTCATTGTTCTGTAATGAAGATCGACGGTCTTCATCTAGGCACTCTAAGTTTAATAAGCACTGCTCTATTGGAGCAGTGTCGGGTAGTAGCTCAATTGCGGTGCGTAAGGTGGGAATTTTGCACTCGATGGGAAGAGTGGCCTCAACCCCATGGACTAGATGAAATGGTGTGAAAGCGGTGGCTATTTTCATGGTCGTTCGGTAAGCCCATAGCGTAGAAAATAAAATGTGATGCCAATTGGTCTTATGTTTATTAACTATGCACTGTAACATGGTATTAAGGACCTTGTTAACTGCTTCGACCTGTCTGTTAGATTGAGGGTAATAGTGTGAGGAAAACTCGTGAGAGAATCCCAACCGAGATGAGAGTTCAACGAAAATCTCATTCTCGAAGTGTTTCCTGTGATCGGAAACTTATTGGAGTGGTACGCCAAAGCGGGATATGACGTGGTTAAAGAAAAAATGTGTTGCGGTGTCAGCGGTATTGTTGAAGGTGGGCATAGCTTCAGCCCATTTGGTGAAGTAATCTACTATGACAACAATGTATTGGTGTCCATTTTTGGAGGGAGGATTACAAGTCATGAAGTCGATGCCCCATTTACAAAAAGGGCTAGTAGTGATGACTGGATGAAGAAGAGCAGGTGGTGCTCGGGCTTTGTTGGCATAAAGCTGACACTTCTCGCATCATTTCACGACTTGAATGCAATCATGAAACAATATAGGCCAAAAGTAACATGCTCGTATGATCTTCTGAGCAGTGGATATTCCCGAAAGATGGCCCCCACATGCGCCATTGTGGTAGTTGTTTAAGACTCTATCGGCCTCATCAATGGTCAAGCATTGGTGAAGAATGGTGTCGACCCCTCACCGGTATAAGATGTCTCCAATGATGAGGTAGCGGGGGGCCTGGTGGCGAATGCGACGATGATCATCTCGTGAAAGGTGGTTATCAAACTTTTGGGTCTGGAGGTAGACGAGGAGGTCGTCGTACCAAGGATCATCTGAGGTGATGTAAAAAAGGTGTTCATCGGGAAAGTCGGTATTGACAGGGGCACTGGTTGTGTCAGAGGGGAGGGTTGTGATAAGTTCGACGAGAACGAGAGCTTTCTTTCTCTTGGGTGTTGAGAATTCAAGATCGTACTCCTGAAGGATAACGATCCATCGAGCAAATTTGCCGTGAATTTGCCAACGACTGAGCAAGTATTGCATAGGGTTGGAATCTACTACAACTTTAGTTGTGCGAAGAAGAATGTAGTGACGCAGTTTCTGGACTGCGAGGACGACTGCAAGGGCTAGTTTCTCTTCGTGTTTATACTTCAAGGGTGGCCCTGAGAGGTTTTTACTAATGTAATAAATGACATGCTCGCAATTGTCATCACCTAGCTAAATGAGAACTCCTGCTACTGAAACAGCTGATGATGATATGTAAAAGATATAGTCACGATTGTAGTCAGGTGCACTAATTAAAGGGGCATTGGAGAGCGTCGTTTTAAGATCATTGAATGATTTTTGGGCATGTTTATCCCAGTGAAATGGGATGTCGTGACATAGTAAGCGAAGGAAATCGTTTGCGCGAATCGCGTAGTCTAGGACAAATTGTTGTAGAAAGTTAGCCTTGCCTTGTAGGCTCTGGATTTGTCGTAAATTTCGGGGTGGTGGAATTTTGATGATAGCTTGGACTTTGAGGGGGTCCACAGTAATACCGCTTTGGGAAACGATGAATCCGAGGAGGCGCCCTGCGGTGACGCAGAAAATTCACTTGAAGGGATTCAAGCGGATGTTGTACTGACGGCACCGTTGGAAGATGATCCGTAAATCATCAAGGTGTTGGATGCATTTCTTGGATCAGGCTGTGAGGTCATCCAAGTATGCGAGGATAATATGAGCCAGATCATAAAAAATGTATGTCATAGCCCGTTGGAAAGTTGCGCCAACATTCTTTAGTCCAAATGACATGACACAATATGAAAAAGTACCCCAGGGGGTAGTAAATGCGGTTTTGTACTGATCAGCTGGGTGAATTTGGATTTGATTATAACCAGAGAAATCGTCCATGAAGGATAGAGCCTTGTGGCCTGCACAGTCGTCGATAATTTGATCGATGAAAAGCGTTTGAAAGTTGTCTTTGGGACATGCGTGACTGAGATCACGAAAGTCTGTGCAGACGCGGATAGTGCCCTATTTTTTGTTAATGGGTACAAGGTTGGAAACCCATGATGTATAGGCGATGGGGTAGATAACCCGACAGTGCGTAATTTTTCAATCTCAGCTTTGATGGCCACTGCTTTGGAAGGGTGTAGCGGTCACTGTTTTTGACGAACGGGTGTAATGTCGGGCTAGGTGTCGATGCGATGTTCGACGATAGAGGGATCAAACCCAGGCATTTCTGTGTATGACCAGGAAAAAACATCCTGATGTTCCTAAAAGAGGGTTTTATAGGCGGTGATTTCTTGAGGAGTGCAAGCAGCTCCAATGGTTATTTCCTCGACGATGCCATTTTTTATGGAAATGTCGATTTTGATGGTCGGGGAAATGTTGGCCATGTTTCCTTCTTCAAAAGCATCCGGGGCAGGAATGGCGTTGTTGAACCAGTCTATATGTCCTGATGGGATGAAATCCTTGGTTTCGACCGTGTATATGGGGTGTTGGTTAGGAGGCGTGGAGGCTTCCTGTGGAAAGAAGAGTGCGCGGTGGTGTAGCGCATCCCATGGGTAGTCAAGGTTATTTAACTCTTCTAGTATTTTCTCATCACAGTGGAATTGGCGGGAATACAAAGGGTTGTGAGGGGTGATATCGGTGTCTGTTGTCATGTGGCTGCCCCCTGGTGATGAAGAAGCAGGGGGGACAATGTAAGGAAATTGTGAGGGTTCGCTCGACATAAACCAAATATCGAATTACTGAGGAGTACCCATGGTAGTTGGATGTAAAATTTCTGTAGGGAAATGAGTGGGAGAGTTGGGGGGATTAGGGGTTGAATCCTCATATAAGTCATCCAAGAACCATGGAGGAATTGGAAGGGCCTCGGGTTCGGGAGAAATGACGTGAAGAATCTCTAGTGACGAGGTAAGGTCAACTATCGATTCTGTGGGTCTTTGAAGCAGGGTCAATTGGCGTTGCCTGTATTCAAGGATCATAGAAAAATGATCTAAGGATTCACATAGAGAGCACGGGCATCTCATACATTCATTGACTGAAGTTGTGACATAATGGATGTCAGTGATTGTTGGTAGGGATGACATAGCTGGGTTGAGTTCACTCTGGAAGCTTTGGCTTATTGCGGCTAATGTCTGTCGAAAGCATGGCAGTGCTGGGCAATGGTGGGTATAATGGCCATATTCTGAACATATAGCGCAAGCGAATTTGGTTCACAACCCTTTACTACTTGAATGAGGGGTGGTAGCAATAGTACCTGCTACAGTGGCGAGGGTTGATGGAGTTTGATTAAGTGGAATCAAGTTCTGTAACTCTGGTAGAGATGGGATTTTGTTGGTTTGGTGTACATCTTTCTCACATAGCGCGCACAGATGTTGGACACACGGGGGAAGTGGAGTTGTGGGATCCTTCTTCATTCACCTACCCCCAGCTATGGCAGGGAAGGTAGTGAGTGGGGGTGTAGATGGTATAGTGGGGGTGAGTACGAGAATCGTCATTGGGATTCCTTCCATTTGGGGGGGAAGGGATGGCCGAGGGACCATCTCTGGTGGATGTAAATACCAAACGGGAATTGATAAAACCATATTAGGTAGGGTGAGCATTGCTGCTACTTGGAAGGTTGTACACCCAGTGGGGGGTAGAAGAAGGGGATTTGAGTGATGGCTTGGGGAACTATTTCCCAAACTGGTATATGGCCTTGGGGAGAGATGGACTCGTGACTTTGTGGAGTCGACGAGTTTGCGGGAGGCTCATGAGGGGGGAGCTCTATGACTAGTGGGACATTAGATATGATAGAAGCCTCCCTTGGGGGAAGGGTATCTATGATGTCAGTTCCGTTGGATGATATGGCGCATACTTGATTAGGAGGATGAAGAAGCGGTGGGGTGCCGTGATAAATTCCTAACAATGATGGGTCTTTGAAAATCCCGGGACCCATTTCGATGAGGGGGTATGCATCATGACTTGTGTGAATGAGAGGGAGGATGTTGTCGATATTGGCCGAGGGGTTAGGCTCGTAATGTGACACTTGGTCGATTGTGATGATATTCCCGTTGTGGGGGAACATCATGGTTCGAAAAACAGACGAGGCAACCGCCTTCAGAGCGTACATGTAGCTACGACTGAAAAAGATATTATAATCGAGTGGGGCATCGATAACCTCAATGTCGATGAGAATAGTCTTTCCCCCGAGTTCTACGGGGACATTTTGGAAGAGCCCTTCAGGAGATGATGGTCATCCGTCATAGACTCGTAAGGTAATGGCAGAGGGTATGAGTTCGGGGGAACCAAGTTTCTACCATAAAGATTTGGACATAATGCATGTAGATGCACCTTCATCGATGATACACTGATGAACTGTGATGTTTCATATTTTTACTGGGATTTGAAAAGCGATCAAGGCGGGAAGGCGAGGTTCTCCACTGTCGAGACCAAATGTAATGAGTCGAGTATCTGCGGGGTCAACTACCCCCAAGGCAGAAAGTAATGATTTCTGCTGAGTGGGACAAGTCTGAAGGACTTCTAAGACTGACATAGCAGCTGGGGATTGTGCTAAGTCATCAACCAAACTATAATTATGAGCTGCCCTAGACTGTGGGTTGTGGACATTCCTACGCAATGGAATGCGAGGGATGCGAAGAGGTGGTTCTGTGTTAGGGCGAGGGATCACCAACGGGGGTCCCGTTGGTGCGAGGATTGTCTCTGGAGAAATGGGAGGAGACTCAGGAGGTGCATGATACTGACGATTGCGTGTTTGCAGAAGGATTTCTTCCTCGCTAATGAGGAGGATTGTGCGATCTGCTGGATTGTTTGGGTTGAGGTACTGTCCCACCTAAGGTGGGGGAGGTTGTGTGTCATGGTGGGTGTTTATCACACCTTT